>VOPJ01013546.1:0-48875 GCA_014673585.1 Semibalanus balanoides
CGCCGGCGTCCTCCTGCCGAGGACTCTGACGCCGAGGACCCTGAGGACCCTGAGGAGGAGGAGGAGGAGGAAGGTCGGCGGCGCGGCGCCGTGGCCAGCACAGTGCGCGTGACGGACCGGCCCCGGCCGCCGCTGCACCTGCTGCCGCGGCCCGCCATACTCGTCAAGGCGATGAGGGACGCCCAGCGGTCGACGGGCGCGGCGGGGCCCGGCACCCGGCGGCAGGACAACACGGGCGGGACAAAGCCGGCACCGACGGCCGCCGCCGCCGCCGGCAAAAAGGTGAGGATTCGTGAATGGCCGGCAAGCTGCTCTGGTGGTGGGAATGTCATGTCCTGTTGTGTGCGTACGGCATACATTTTAACATACGTTTCAGGTCGGTCTAGTGGTTATTGACCGATTTATGATGTGCCTGACACCCAGCTAATCTGACCCTGTTTACTCAACTGCGCTGAATCGGTCGTCTATGGAAGTTGAACAGTATGTGTTTTGAGGGAGAGGAATGGTGTTACGGCGCTTTTTGCGTTACTTTGGACTTTGCATTGATTACTGTTTGTTAATATTTCACCAAAATGTTACTGCGAAATTTGCATAAATTTGGAAAGACATTGTTTGACTCCAGAATCCAAACCACTGACCGTTTTGGTGGTTACTAATTCTGTACTGTTGGTGACTGGTGACCCGGTGGCCGGTGATTTTGCGGTGTGCTGTGCTGCACTGTGCTGTGCTGTGCTGCTGTGCTGTGCTGCACTGTGCTGCACTGTGCTGCACTGTGCTGCACTGTGCTGCACTGTGCTGCACTGTGCTGCAGTGTGCTGTGCTGTGCTGCACTGTGCTGCACTGTGCTGTGCTGTGCTGTGCTGTGCTGTGCTGTGCTGTGCTGTGCTGCTGACACTGACGGCCGACTCTGTCCCACAGACGAGGCCGTACGTCGGCGATCTGCGGGCCAAGCTGGCGGCGTCCCGCCGGCTGGAGACTGCCCCGACACCACCAGCGACTGTCGCCGTGCGGAGCTCGCCGCGCCGCCGTGCTAAGGGCCGCCAACACCGCTGACGGGTCACTCAGCCGGCACGGACGGGCTCACGGTGCCGGGTTAACCAGAGTGGTGCCGTGATGGGATCACGGTCAGCAAGGTGCTCGGAAGTCGCTGATGTTGGCGTATCAGACCATTCCAGGCGAGCGGAGTGCTGTTGGCCGTCATGTTCAGGATGGTCTCTCGTGTTGTTTCCTCAGTGTGACCGATGTCACCCTGGACAGAACGCGTCGTGCTGACTGTGGTCACCGTGTGGTGCGTTCTGAGCGGGCGGGCCTGCTCGTCACCGTGTGGTGCGTTCTGAGCGGGCGGGCCTGCTGGGACAGTGTTCGGAGGTCAGACAGCCATACCTGCCGCCAGACTGTGCTCCGGCCCCGGGGAACCGCAGCACGGGGCCACCCTGTGCTGCCTCCTGATCAGCCCGAATATCGGCGTCAGTTGTACCTGTAAACGCCGTTCTCGTCTGTTATGAACACTGCTTCAGGAGTGCCTCGTCTGTTGTAAATGCTGCTTCAGGAGTGCCTCGTCTGCTGTGAACGCTGCTCCAGGAGTGAACCGTCTGCTGTGAACGCTGCTCTAGGATTGCACCCGCGGAGACGGACGTCTCCAGCCTCAGGGCGGGTTGACTGTGAGTGGACACAGCACAGTACGTCTGCAGTTGTGTGGTCATGCCACTCAGTCCAGCCTCTCAGTCTCAGTCCAGCCTCTCAGTCTCAGTCGAGTCTCTCAGTCTCAGTCCACCAGCTCAGTCCAGCCTCTCAGTCACAGTCCAGCCTCTCAGTCTCAGTCCAGCCTCTCAGTCACAGTCGAGTCTCTCAGTCTCAGTCCAGCCTCTCAGTCTCAGTCTCAGTCCAGCCTCTCAGTCTCAGTCCAGCCTCTCAGTCTCAGTCCAGCCTCTCAGTCTCATGTCCAGCCCTCAGTCTAGTCCAGCTCTAGTCTCAGTTCGAGCCTTCTCAGTCTCTCGAGCCTCTCAGCTCAGTCCAGCCTCTCAGTCACAGTCCCAGCCTCTCAGTCCTCATCCAGCCTCTCAGTCTCAGTCAGCCTCTCAGTCCAGTCACCCTCCGTCTCAGTCCAAAGCATCTCAGTCTCAGTCCAGCCTCTCAGTCACAGTCCAGCCTCCATCTCAGTCCCAGCCTTCAGTCCTCAGTCCACCTCTCAGTAACAAGTCCAGCCTCTCAGTCTAGTCCAGCCTCTCAGTCTCCGCCACCTCTCAGTCTCAGTCCAGCCTCTCAGTCTCAGTCCAGCCTCTCAGTCTCAGTCCAGCCTCTCGGTCTCAGTCCAGCTTCTCAGTCTCAGTCGAGACTCTCAGTCCTCCGACATAGTTGTCTGTCCAGAGGTCACTGGCAGCAGCCGCTGCACAGGGACTAAATCTATTCAGTGGCTGTCCATTGAGAGCGATCGGTGATCTGCGATGCAGTGTCCAATAGTGCAGTGTTCGCTTTCGGGAAGTGCGATGGAATGTCATCGCGTGCAAGTGCTGCTATTCAACTGTAAACATGCTGGTGATTTGCATATGAATGTGATGAGTCATGAATGCATTACACAATTGGAAATTTGACAAGTGTGTTGGTTCATAAGCTAGGTGTCATAAAACCGGACCGAAGGTGAATGGAAGGATGACATGTCAGCAGCCATATCGGTACTCCAATAACTTGACTAAATTGTTACACGTCAACCATTTCGAAGCATCCTTTGTCCAGTCAAATAAGTCACGCTGACATCTCGCACCGCGCTCCTGCCATTACTCACCAGGTTTACTCACCTGGCTGGGTTCCTCGCTGGGGTTCGGCTAGGCAGTTTACATTGCAAGAAATAAAAGGAACCCTATTTAGCTAAGATGCGCCAGTCTGTCACATTACATACCTAGCGTGAATAAATGCATAAGTTAAGACTGGAAATTGTGCATCTCCATTATAAGCATCATAGGCGTAGGAACGTTTTGAAAAGTGTGTGTGTGGGGGGGGGGTGCAGCCCACTGGTGGATCTCTCCGGCCTCCGTGGGGCATCTTTTTGTGGCAAAGGGCATCCATTTTTTTCTCCGTTTATTGGACCGGCACCTTTTTGGCATTTAAGCTTAAAAATGCACTCTTTCGGGGAAAAAATCGTGTTTTCGGGAAAAATCACTTATTGGTTAACAAACATTAGGCCAAATAGGGAGCTATACCTATGTAAGTCAAAAATATAATATTGCTATGTTATTCTATTTTGGCATCGTCCATTATACTTGGTTCTCCATTACCTAAATATTTTGTTTTTTATATATGGTTACAAAATGTGGAAAGAAAAAATAGAAAATCTTTACTTTCAAACACATTAAACAACTGAAATACATATATCATAGAACGAAGTATGAACAATAATTAAACCAAAATCAAAGCAATATCTATATTTTTGACTGACTGGCTTTCTAACTTCTAAGTATGATAGTCTGGATTTTATATTCGGCATTTCCGAATAGCACACTGGCATCGTCTGACCTAGAATGTGGCCGCTGCCATCTGCCACAGGCCATCCCTATTAGGACCTAAATATTGACGCGCCTTAAACCCGCGCGGCGTAAGGGGGTAAATATTAACCCCTCCCGTATTTCCGCAAAACTTAAAAACGGTGAGAGAAACGACGTCAAATATCAGTACCTTATCACAGCTCAATTTGACGTCTTCCTAAAAAATGAAGAACTTTGGAGATAATGACGTTTTATGACGTAATGTCAGCCATTTTTGGTTAATAACGTTAATATTGATGCATCGTAGAAAACATAGCTTAAAAGCAAATCGCAGAACGCACTGTATAAGAAGGAAATTGAATTTCCTCCTACAAGATGGCAATTCGGATTTCAAAAATTTTGTGTTTTGAACCCCCCCCAAAAAAAAGTTTTTTCAGAAATTTCCCAAAATTTGCAAAATTTCAAAGGCAATCTAAAAACCGGAATATATATATGAGACCAAGAGTGTAATGAATATCCAGACAAAATTTCAAGTATCAGCTTCATTTTTCAGTGACTGATTGCTCTCCAAGCAATGTAGGTAATGACATCATTTTCAAAAATAACGTTTTTTTTAAATTTGTTTTACCTGAATACGATATATAATGTCTTTTTGTGTTTATGAGACAAAAACTAACTAGAAACATGCATTGTTTATTCATATTTCAGTTTTCAAAATTTTGACCTTAGATGACCTGAGAGGGGTCAAGTTGTAAAAATGACTGTTTTCTATCGATTCTTACGTGCTAAAATACCCCTAATACAATGTGTCCATAAGGCTCTTTGACCTCTTCGTGACAGTGACCTTTTGTGACCTGACCTTGACCTTGACATTTGCATGCAATTTCACTTTTACTTTGCGCAATAGATGTATCACAGCTTTAAGAGACTTATGTGCATTGACGGTCTTAATCAAAGGATTTTAATTGAAAGTATGAACCATTAACTCAATTAACTCGAACTTTCCATAAGGGGGGGGGTGACCTTACCGTGGACCTGACATTTGACCTAACTTGACAAATTTCGGGTATGCATTCGATCGTTCTTTGAGACTTTCGATCGCCGCCTTGCGCGTCTCGCTGCGGTTTATTGGTTCGGAAGATAAGAGGGGGGTAATATTTACCCCCCCTACGCCGCGCGGTGGCGAGAGACCCCTAGCCGCGCGGTTAAGCGACTCGAAACCACGTTGACGAGGGGGGGGCAGATATGTATTCTAACGCCTCCCGATTGAAAGCTGCGCGGCGGAGTGGGGACTTCACTCTGGCGGCGGATAATTTTAACCAAAAAGTAGGGGGAGCGGCTTAATTGTCGTTGGCCCTTCTAAAAATACGGGCCTTCATCCTGTTCCAATTGCTAGTTTATACTTCTACAAGCTTTGATATTGACGGTTGCAATTTAGGTGTAATCACAACTAATCATGGCAGTGACAGCATGGGTGTAACTTTAATGCAAAGTCGGGGGGTTGTAGCTACAACCCCAATAGTTTTGGAATTAAACACTACGCCTATGACGAGATGTGGTAGAAATGGGCTCTTAACAACTAAGTGCAACCCCAATGATTTTCAAAATGTTACGCCTCTGAGTGACAGACATACCGAATCAACATCAGCTATGTAAGAGGGAGCAACCGCTCAAAAGTGGGTGCAGTTAACAATTGTTAGCTCTCTCGACCTAAAACGCAAGGGCCCAGGCCTCCCTACCCTACCCCCGGTTCTTAAGTATGCTTGCGAGTTAATATCATTGTGGGGTTTGAATTAAATCGTTATTCTCTCAACTTAAAATATTAACCCTCGCCCACGGGGGGTCTGACAAGACCCCTTGTAGGTTTGTATGTTAATAATTTTTACAAAATAAAATCCACATCTCTCTGAAATTTCAGTAGCTTTGAGTTACAAACCATTATACGTATGCAAAGTCTAAAATTCATTGACCTGGTCAAGTAGTTTTGGAGATAATTATGTTTAAGTGACGTCATGTTTGTAAAAAATCGACAATATTTGAGAGAAAAAAAAATAATTTGACAAGAGTTTGCACAATATAGAAATGGAAAACGGAATTAAAAAAAATCATATTTTCTTTAACATGGTTATTTCGGAAATCCAAAACTATGTGTTTTTTGCCCCCTAAAGAGTCATAAACTGTTTTTTTGTATCACTACAAAATCGAAATTTCTAATGATGTTTAAAAAAAGAATAGGTGAGAATGTGTGAGAGAACTGAGAACTGATTATGAAACATACCAAAAACAAAATTAAAAAGCAATATCTTTTTTTGACTGAGTAGGGAAAAAGACTTATGTTATTTTTAATATTATTATTATTATTATTTTATTATTATTATTAATTATATTATATTTTATTACTGTCATTGTTTTGTTGGCCAGATGCAAACAACCTTATTTTTTTATTTTGTAGTCCCAAAACTGTCTAGGAAGATGCCTTTTTAATTGGCATTATCATTTTCTAATTTTGATGTTTTCTGATCGCTATTCTGGACTGATCGAGTTCGAGGTTGCGTAATCCTAATCGCCCATAGCAATACTCCTCTATGGTGACGATGTCCGTGACCTAAGAGGTTATTAACTAACCCAGAGCTAAAAGTTGATATATGATCATATAGCTGATTCAACGACCAACAACCTAACGCTAACCACATCATTTTATTTTCATAACTTTAATGAGCAAAATCACAATTTTTTGGGACGTAGTCGATCTTATACCTGGGAGGTCACCTTGACCTGGGAGGTCACCTATTGACCTGCATCAAAAAATGATATACATCAGATTTATCGTAATGACAAGCAAACATGCTGTTTTTTTTTCTCGTGTAGCTCTATCTTGCTTGGTTTGGAAGTTAGCATGGTGGCTGTCAGCCCCCCTCCATCTGTAGGGCGAAGGTGAAAAACGTTCCCGTACAGGGCAAGGGTTAATCTCGAACAAATATCATTGATCGAAAAGGGTAAAATGGCTCAAAACTGAGGAGGCAAGGTTCTATTGTTTGACCCCCAGGCTAAGAAGTGGGGCATATGGCCCCTGTCCCCTTTCCTACGCGAGATCGTGAATTAGTTTAGTACCTAGTTATTCTCCCAACTCCAAGTTATTCATCTAAAACCAAAAAAAGAGATCCATAGCTTGCTCAAAAGTGGGGGGCCAGGTTGACATTATCCACCCCCGCCTAAAAGTGGGGGATCATTGCCCCCCCCCCCTACCCTCCCCCCCCCAGTCACCGTTCCTACGGTAGTGAAGTTGTAAATTACTTAATATTCTGCCAACTTTAAAGGCATTCACATTGGTAATCATTATCTAGTGATGTGAAAGTACAAATCATTCCAAAAGTAAGACTGTTAACCCGCGCCCCATGGGCCTCTTGTTATTTCCTCCGCCGACTGGGCTCTCTCTCTCACACCCCCCTCTAACTCGGCTCCCATGGCACGTAAACCAAAACAAAAAACACTGTTCGCATCGTTATCAAAAATCATTTCGAAACTATGTCATATTTTTTCGCTCATGTCAAAACTCAGGTCACCAGAGGTCATCAAAGGTCAAATTTTCCAGTTTTAGGACATTCGCTCCAGAAAACCCCAAAATATCTCCGGAAACTATGCTATCTAGAATACATAACATTTCAAGATAATCGCTAAGCCAAATGAAATTTGCAATTCAGCTTCAGGTCCCAAAAATGACCTCAGGTCAATTAGTTTAGGCACTAGAGGTCATTAAAGTCAAAAAGACTGATTTGGGGCAAAACAATACTTTCGCAAATAACTTTCTTACTAACAAAGAATAATGGCCATTTACTGTTTACGCCATCGTGTTTGTGTCTCTCAAGGCTGCCCTCTCTCAAATATGTAAAATGTATCATGTAAGGTCCAACTTTAAAAAAATGACCTTCAGGTTCAAGTTCAGTGCGTGACCCAAGTAATGGTCATGTTGCCATATCAGTAGATGTGTCTTCGATATAACTCACTTGGTGTAAGTTGCAGCTCTATATCTTCATTATGGCCAGATTTATTTGGAGAAAATGTGTTGGTGTGACCTCGGATGACCTCAGATTGGACCCCGTAAGGTTCCCTGGAACAAAACCTGCACTTGGATCATACATAACATCATATGATAACATCTCCAGAAGGAAATGGACTGATGTCGTACGACGAAAGTAAAGCATTTGAAATTTCTTCCATTGACTTATAATGGGGAGATCGCAAATTGACCAATACGCTAACGGTCACCGATACAAAATCAAGATAAATCATTTTGTTTTTGTAGAATACTAATGACTTAATGTAATCATAAAAGTTTGATATCAATGCCTTTGAAACTGTAGTCAATGGCACGACGCAAACCGTTTTTGTAGTTAGGGTCACTTGAACCTGACCTGGTCGACCTTGACCTGACCTGACACTTAAACTTGAATTTTCCGCAGAATTGTCCGGAAAGAATCATGAATAGTTATGCCCCCCCACACTTTTGAACATTTCTTCCTCCTTCCGGGAACGATATTTGTTCGATATGAATGCTTTGAGGTTGTGAAAATAATTATGAATTTACATCCCCGCAATACCATAATCCTTTGACGTAAAAGCGGCGATTTAGGCGAATTAGGGCTGCCAAAGCCCACTTTTTAAGTTTGGAATCCAATAATATTAACCCGCGCCCCATACTGGGGGGGGGTGTTTGAACACCCCCCCTCATGTTTTTTCAAGATAACGAAAAAACGGCGGCGCGTAGCGCCGCCAAATTGTTGGAACGGCGGCCGGTGCATCAACGGGACTGTGTGCCGCAGGGCCCATCTATGTATGGACTGCGGTGGCGCCCACCAGGACCGCACCTGTCGTCTCCAGCCGGGAAATGGTCCGCGCCCGCTGGTCTCCGCACCACCGGCGGGCCGCTTCTAGCTCCGGCTGCTCTCACGGTGGGTAGCCCCCCGGCCCGCTTCTCTAAGCTGCTACACACACCCATTTCGCCGGTCAGCCTCCTTCAGATGGCCTCTCCCACCACCGACACCGTCCTCCTCCACACTGTCACTGACCGCTTGTCGCATAGGGCGGACATTGGCTATACCGGCCCCTATCTTGGCTCACGCCGTCCCAATAACTCGTCCGCTATCGCCCACACCGCTGCTCTCTCAACCGCCCTGCAACTGGAAATCGACCGCGGCCACACCGCAGGTCCCTTCCCATCCCCTCGCCTACACCCCTTTCGCTGCAACCCACTCGGCGCCCGCATCAAACCCGATGGCTCCGTCCGCATAATCCTGGACCTCTCTCAGCCGAACGGGGACAGCGTCAACGACCACATCCACCTTGACCGCTTCTCCATCCAGTACATCACAACAGACCTGGCCATCGCCGCCCTCTTCGTGGCAGGCCCGCGGGGGGCGCTCATGGCGAAGGTCGACCTGAAACACGCCTTCCGGCTGGTTCCCGTCCTCCCCGCCTACTGGTGGCTCCTCGACTTCTGCTGGCGTGATCAGTTTTATTTCGACGTGCGCCTCCCTTTTGGACTCCGATCGGCGTGCGTCATTTTCAATAACCTTGCCAAGGTGCTCCGTGATGCCGTATCCTTCCACTCCTGCAACCCGCAGGTATTCAACTACCTGGACGACTTCTTCTTCTTCTTTTCCCCCGCCGCATCTCCGCTCTGTGCCGCCGCCTATCAAGCCTTCCTGTTTCTATGCAACTCGTGCGGCTTCCCAGTCTCCCACAACAAGTGTCAGTCCCCCAGCACCCGCATGGAGCTCCTCGGGTGCGTACTTGACACGGACAGCCTCACCATCTCCCTCCCCACCCGCAAGGTCAGGACATCATCTCGCCCTCCGCACCGCTCGCGGCTCCCGGAAGGTGCGGCAGCGCGATCTGCTCAGCCTTATCGGGAAGCTGGTACATGCTACCAAGTGCATTCCCGAGGAGCACAGCTTTTTCCGCCGCCTTCTCGACACTGCCCACACCGTGCTGCGTCCACATCACTGGGTCACGCTCACTAGTGACACCAAACTGGACCTCGACTGGTGGCTCTCCCTCCTCCCGTCATGGAACGGGATCGCCCCCTCCTGCACCCCATCTGGTCCTCGCCACCTTACCTCCACCTGTACACGGACGCATCCCGAGTGGGCTACGGCGGGATGCGCGGGGCAGAGTGGTTCGCGGAGCCCTGGCCACCTGCTACTCTCGCCTGGGCCGACAAAGTGACATGGCTCGATATGATCCCAATCCTGGCCGCCTGCGCCCTGTGGGGGCCGACCTGGACCGGCCGCCGCATCACCTTCTACTGCGATAACAGCGGGGTCGTCGGAGCGTGCGCCAAAGGGTGGAGCAGGGACCCTCGCCTCATGTCCCTCTTGCGGCAAACCTGCTATCTCGCCGGCCTCTCACTCGTTCTCTCTCTCCGTTGCCCGTCACGACCTCTCTCTCCTCGGTTCCAGACACTGCAGACACCGCGAACCCGGACCGCCCACGCCGCGTGCTCGGCCGCTCTGACCAGTTGCCTGGCACGGCGACGGAGCAGTGCCGACAACACGGCGGGTACTCTGGGTGCAGTGCGGCGCTACCGGCGCCTCTGCCGCCGCCACGAGCTGAGCCCCCTGCCGGCATCGGAAACAACCGTCCTTTGGTTCATCGCGGACCAGGTTCGGCCCGCGGTGCCTCAGCGGCCGCCATCTCCACGCACCTGTCTGGCGTCCGGCAGTGGCACATCGACCACGGTGCCGCCTGGCTGGGACGCACAGACCGCATGCGGCTCGTCCTTCGTGGGGCGGCCAAACTTCCGCGACCTCCCCGCTCGCCGCGGCTGGCAGTGTCGCCCGCACACCTCCGCGCGCTTCGCCGCGCATTACTTCACAGCGACCTCTCGACAGTCGACCGCGCCGCCGCCTGGGCCGCCGTCTTGCTGGGCTTTCTTGGCGTCCTGCGGGGAAGCGAAAACCTCGCTCCCGCTGCCCAGACCGGCATACAAGACGGACCAGCTTTACGACGGCACCCTGTTCAGCCTTCCCAGGCTCCGCGGCGCCTTGTGCCCTGTTCGGGCCCTGCGCAGGTACCGCGGCCTTCGCCTCACCGCGCGCCCAGACCACCCACTCTTCACGCGCGGTTCCGGCGCCTTCTGCACGCCAGGATGGCTGAACAGCGTCCTTCGGCGAGCCCACTTGTCCGACTCCGGCCGCATCACCACCCACAGCCTGCGCATCGGCTTCGTGACCGCCACCGCTGCCGCGGGCGTGTCCGACAGCGTAATCCGTGCGTCGGGCCGCTGGCGTGGGTCCTCCAACGGCCTACCTGCGGTACAGCCGAAGGCCACGCCTCTCAGTGTGGGAGGCCTACCGGGCCATCCTGTGAATATATTTGGGGAACATTTGTCGTCTTTCAGATGAGTCAGATAAGGAGCCCAGAACAAGTTTTGTCTTACACATACAAAAATGACATTCATTTGTCTCCATCTGGTCGTTATTAGCCGATTAATAGTTACTTAAAAAATGACGTCATGAGTTACCTGCTTATCCTTTGGAAGCCATTAATCAGTAAAAAATGAAGATATTGCTTTGACATTTAGTTTTAGTATTTTCCATACTTTGTTCTGTAAGATATATTATTTTGTGTGACGATCTGTAAAAATATTATTTCTATGGCAAGTTTTCAAAGAAGTATTTTTTTTGCATTCTTTGGGGTTAAAACCCAAAAATTGTACAAGTCCGACAAACCATATTTGAAGACAATGTCATTTCCTTCATTTGTGATTTTATATTTGCAAATTGCGTTACAACTCAAATTTCTTCGAATTCTCAACCATTTATGGTTTTTCCTTTAAAAATAGCATTACATGACGTCATTAAAACGTCATTTTCTCAACACATTTGCTTTATTTCCGTGCCATTTTGTGAGAAGTCACATTGATGCAGCATAAGGTACTGCTAGTGTGAAGTCGTTATCAGTCATAGCTTTAAAGTTATGGGGAATATCCGGGAGGGGGTATCCCCCAAACGGCGCGTGGGTTAAAGCTTGGCTGCTGCTGCTGCTGCTGTGGGGCAGAGCTGGACGTGCCGGTCCCGGCGCCATGTGGCGCGGGCGCGAAGTGTGACGCGCATACCTGATGGGGAGTGAGTGGGATTGGTTACACCGTGTTGAGTGGGGGCGCTCTGGGTAGGGTGACGCAGAGGTCGGAACGGGAAATGGATTCTGGCTACGAACTCATCAAGACAGGGAGGTTACCGAGGGGTTAGCGGGCTGGGGGGTCCCCTTCAGGCTCCTTTTTGGGGGTCAATGCTTGGCGGGAATACTCTGTTTAGCAAATGTGGGAGACAACTGTTTTGGACGGGTGTTGGCTGCGTTTCAGATCAGAGGTTAACCTGGTTTGGCCCAAGTTTGTTTAAAGGGATATAGATTGGAAAGTATGTAGAATGCGATGGAGAATAATGCTGATTTAGGTCTCGGGCATTCATTTTTTGCGAAAAAAGTCAAGAATTTTTGTTGTAATTTGAAAAATTACAGTAATATGTTTACAATGTTTGACGTCACACCAATCTTGCGTCACCAAGCGAGTTGTGTCGTCAACAAGGAGCATCGAACGGCAAAACTTTCGCCCCCCAGGTGACAGGTTGCTAGTGCCGGCACCGCAAGATGGGTGCATACCAGTAGGCGGTGAAACGCGACTGCTGGGTCGACCGCGCTCGCTCTGCGCCAGGTAGGGACGTGGGGGCACGCATACGTGAACCACTAGTGGCCGAGCGCCCTCACCGACCGTGGTGGCGGTCGGGCGGACGCAAGGTAAACTGAAATACTGGCGGACGGTTCAAAAAAGCGAAGTGCGGTGGCAATCACAAGTGCATAAGTTATGATGAACGTATGCGAAACGTCACGGGATTTGTGAACGATTGAAATATTGACACCACTTATGACCAACGGTTTTTTGCGTTGAAACTCAGCAACAGATTCCGCTTTGGAGGGAAAATTTCGGTTTGGGGGTTTTCCTCAGCACACCCGAAAATCTGGCTAATTCTCAGTTAAAAAACTATGTTAAGAGGTGGCTATATTCCTTAACGGCTATAAGGATGGATACTAGCTCGATTGGAAACGGATTAGGCAAGCTGTTTAATACATATGTTGTGTTGGCTCAGACGAGACGTTTCAAATAGCATGGAGATGAATTCGGGACGGACACGAGGAATCTGGGTATGGGGATTACGGCAGGCTGCGCATAGTGGCGTGACTTGCATAGAGGCCATATGAACTGACCTCCGGGTCAAAGGTCGGCCCCCGGGTACGCAAACAATATAACCGTGAGGCTGGGCGGGCATTTTACAATGAACCACTGTAGAGCGATGCAGGAGTTTGGCACGTGGGCAGAGCATTGCATTGGGGGGTACCATCTGGCCAGGTGGCAGCTGGTGCAGCCGTTGCGGCCTTCCGGGAATCGGGCCCAGTTGCAGCTAAACTGTGGACCGTAGCCCTGGGAGACGTAACGGGGGGGGGGGGGGTAACCCGTCCGCGTGCTTTACGGTGCAACGTGCAATACGGTACAACGTGCATGGCGGTGAGCAGCGTACTTTACGGCTCATAAATAGTTCATCGAGTCCGGGAAACGTTTAAAAACGGTACAATTGTCACGATGGGCCTGGAGCGATTCGTTTGAATTGATTACCTCAAGTTAAAGACGTGCGGGCGTACTGAGGGCCGTTAAATCTTCGCCAAACCATGACCTCTGAATCAGCCACTTACTCTAAATGCTGTTATTGAAATGATAGGTGGTTGACAATTCGGTGAATTGAGTCCTCCTGTTATTAAGCCGCAGACTTGGTGATAGTATCTAGATGTTTCAGGCTTGCGCCAAGTTTTGTGCGAAAGGGACTCGACTAATTTAAAGATTATCGACATTTATCCCCGATCATCTTCTAAAGGATGCAACTTTCTTTGAGTGATGTGTGTTGACATTTCTGCGGACATTCCTCCCGTTATTAAGCCGCAGTCTTGGTGATAGTATTAGGCGTTTTAAGCGTGCGCCAAGTTCTTGTGCGAAAAGGACTCGATTGATCTAAAGTCTTGAAGTCATTTATCCTAAATCATCTTCTGGAGGATGCAGCTTTCTTTGAGTGATGTGTGTTGTCAATTTTGCAGACATTCCTCCCGTTATTAAGCCGCAGTCTTGGTGATAGTATTAGACGTTTCAAGCGTGCCCCAAGTTCTTGTGCGACAAAGAATCGATTGATCTAAAGTCTTGAAGTCATTTATCCTCAATCATCTTCCGGATGATGCAACTTTCTTTGAGTGATGTGTGTTGACAATTCTGCGGACATTCCTCCCGTTATTAAGCCGCAGTCTTGGTGATAGTATTAGACGTTTCAAGCGTGCGCCAAGTTCTTGTGCGAAAAGGACTCGATTGATCTAAAGTCTTGAAGTCATTTATCCGCAATCATCTTCTGGAGGATGCAACTTTCTTTAAGTGATGTTTGTTGAAAATTTTGCGGACATTCCTCCCGTTATTCAGCCGCAGTTTTGGTGATAGTATTAGACGTTTCAAGCGTGCGCCAAGTTTTGTGCGACAAAGAATCGATTGATCTAAAGTCTTGAAGTCATTTATCCTCAATCATCTGCTAGAGAATGCAACTTTTGTAAATGATATCTGGTGACGATTCAGCAGACATTCCTTCCGGTATTAAGCCGCAAACTTGGTGATAGCGTTTAGACGTTTCAGGTGTACGTTATTTTTTGTGCGAAAAGGACCTAATTGATTCTGAGAATTTCTGCCAGATATCACCGATCAAAAGAATCATTTCCTCCCAGATAACTACACGTAGTATAGGTGAGTATTTTTTAAAAAATATCTGTTCTGTGAGAATGATTGTTTTTCCTGAAACAAATCAGACCGATTGGTATAAATGGGAACTCATTATTCGAGGTATAACAGGGATAGAATGCTTCTAATAGAGGCGAAAAGCTGTCTCCAATTAAAATTATGTGACCAATTGCGGTCAAGAATGTGTGTGAAGTGGGTAAATGTAACTTGTATCTTTTCAAGAGATGTATTAAACCGTTTTACGGTCAAAAATGTGTTTTATTGTGTGATGCGAGTGTCTCAATTGGAACAAATTACTGCTCTAAGCTGTCTTTTTCAGAACAACGGCGAAATCTCGTCCCAATCGTCCAACGGGCGACAAGCCACGAGACTACTAACATCATCAGACCATTTCAGAGGCCGATGGATCCACGACATTGCGTTAAAAGACGAGTTTCAATGCATTTATTTGCCTTATATCTGGTGTTATTTTCCCAACGACCTGTGAAATAACCTAATGAATGGAAAAAAAAAATGTTACGTACCTTAATTTAATCAGTAACCTAAAAAACTTACGGCAATGTATATCTCATGATTTTAAAACTTAAAATTAACCGTTTTAACCATTTAAAGACTGGCTATTCAAGCCGCAGAAACTTTACATCGGAGATTTAAACCTATGTTCAATGCTTTTCAAAGAGGCGCTATCGGCTTCTGTAAGCCACACGTGGTAAAATTACATTATTTAATGCTTCAGCGAGATTGTATGGAAAATAAATTGATCAACGGCGAAATCATTTTAATTATAAACTTAAAGGGACACTGCCTCTTCCGGATTATATCGCAAAAACAGGCTTAAACAAGGCCTAAGGACCACTTATGATTTTTAATTGCCATTAAACTCTCATCCAAAAAGCGCAAAATTAACAAAACAATAATTAATTTCATAACTTATAAGAATCTAAAAACTGTTTCACGATTTATACACACCACTACGTACATGGAAGCGCTTGCTCAAGTTACTGTAATCACAGAGAAGGGATATCAACTGACCAACCGTCAGCTGACGCTATTGCAATTGGATGAGACGCCAATGCGCTTATACATTGTGGTTCCTGTTAACTGAATCTAGCACATCTGTCGCATTTGAGTCGTTGCCATGGAAACGTGAACAGACTCTGTTCCATTTGGTATCTCCGGATCGGAGGACCAATCATAAGAAAAACCTCGGTCGGGAAAAAACTTCATTAATGCTGGGGGAAATCAAAGATCCCTTCGTAAAAGTTTTTAAAAAACTTTCTGTGCATGTCGGAACTTTTCTCCTACCCGTTAACAAATCTTTTCAAATCAGGCATAATAAGACATGAATTGTTTTTCGTACATTACAAATTTGGGATAGAATTGCTTAACCCAAAAAAATCACTTATCTTCCATTAGTTGCACAAGGCTGCAATTTAATGCATTTGTCGGGTACCGTAGTGGTTGGCGAACTCGCATTCCTCATTGGCTGGAAGAAAAACTGAACTTTGAAACGGCGATTATTGGCGACTGGGCGCGAATTGAAAAAACGGACTTCATGGTGCTTATCAAATTCGGCTGTTCTTTTACATATCAAATTTTACTTTGAGTGAATAGAGTACGCTTGAGAGCCAATAATATAGACCTTAAACATTTACAGGTCATCATCACATGTATTCGCTATTTAATACGTTCCAGAATCGTTAAATATAATCGAGATCAAATGAACTTCATCCAAGTCCGCTCATTGTAAAAGGTGATTGTCAGTCAGTCGATCGTTAACGGTTCTTCGTAGTGAAAAATAATGGCTCATGGTTCGTGATTCGCGAAATTCAAATTATATAACGCAGAATGTGTAATACAAAAGTTAGTGTCCAAAGACGTTACGAAATGTTTATCAGTTATGTTCCATCTTATATATAAACAAATTTCAAATGCATATATGTGAGTGCATAAGCTTGGCTCGAAACCAAAACCATAATTCTCGACGGGAGATGTTTNCCCCAACTTGAACATACTTCCTGCGTCCCTGCAAGCATGGCTGTTTCCGGAACATTTTCTCCTACCCGTTATAGGTACGCAGCTGAGTTCACGCTCAACCTTTCCTATGAAACTGATTTTATTGTTTTATCATCTGTTTCAGTATGTTTTTAGCATTAGCGTAGAAGGTTTTTAGCTCTCAGAAAATCAATGTTAAGTCGATTGGACAAAGCCTTCTGCCCGCCGGGCATTTACATTTTGCCAAGCTTTGTTTACGCAGTTTTCAAAACGGAGGTAGACATATCGATAAAAATAAATACAACACTTAGGCGATATAATGGACAGTTGCAGGTGTTTGGTGAATATGCGCAAAATAATAAGAAAAAATGTGCTGATTCAACGTGATAAACATCATTTTTGCATACAGATAAATATTCCGAGAGATATGTATGTTAAGAGTTTATTATTTATAAAGCACTTGAATGTAGTGCCGTATTTAGCAATAAATATGCGCATCCCGCTATGGAAAAGCATGTTATTTCCAAAAAATTCCGTGCAATTAACTGGTTAAGCGCTTTCCTATGACTTATTAATTCACACCCACCAACCTACCACGAAATTCATGGAGATGTATGCTGTGTATGTTCACAACACAAAAGCGTCATCTAAATATCCTCTAGAGCACATGTTCGAGATAGGCTCCGTTTCGGCTGAGGCACAGCTCTGCCCTCCACCTCAACTCACCAAGTTGCTTACGGGCATAGAGATCATATATACATAGAGAGGCCCTGCCTTTGCTGAAGGACTTGATTTCGTGGCAATTTAGAGGTCTTTTTTAAGCACATTTTGTTAATACTCTCGATGCCCGTGCTTAACTATGCCACTGTCTTTTATGTTGAAGACAGTTTTGAAGGCAATATTTATAATGTAAACGAAATTGATAAAACAATTCCTCTCAGATAAAGATGTTATTGGCATCGGCGCACGCTTTTAATAGGGGATCTGTAGAAGAAACTTATTGATTAAAAAAGACCACTAAATTGCCGCAGATTTAAGTGCAGGGCCTCTCTATGTATATATGATCTCTATGCTTGCGGGTACCTGCCGGCGGGGATGGTTCGCACTGTAGTTCCCACGGCTGTCTTAAGTTGCTTCCTGGTCTGGAGATTATTCTTAAACACCTATTACTCGTTTAGTTACCTCTACGGAAGCTGTAATGGCTTCAAATCCAGATGCGACCTCACTGGAAACCTGCCCAAAACTACTTGCAAATGCAATCATGCCCCAATGCTGTCTTGAAATAGCGTCTGTCGGGTCCCGAGCTTGTATTGGAATCGAGATCTAGATCTCTTTCCATACAATCTGTTGCTGTAGCAATCCGTTAAAATGCCTTTGAGATGCCGTAACATTATTGGATTTGGTCACAAGGTTTGAATTCCACAATTTTAGTTTATGTTTCGTTCAGTAAAGTTTTGCGATGATTTCAAATGAGCGACATTTGCTTGATCCGCCTATCACGTGTTCTTGATTTCCCACGCGATTAACGTGGATGCCCTGAATTTTTCGTGAACCTCTATTTACAAATTCAATGTGTCAACTGGAACTGCTAAAACTACTTTCAGGTATCATTGTCGCCTGAACTATTGCTTATTGACATCACGACCAATCAGAGAGCAGAATTGTAAATTACGTAAAGTCGCACTAATTATTTAAAAATCCTGATAATTCAGAGAATTGTATATTATATTGACAATCTATAAAAATATTTCAAATTAATTTGCGTTCAATCAAATACATAAAAACAGGGGTTAGGTAACTGCAACTAGTTCTAAAAAAAATACCAAAAACCATTTCTTTAGGACCTCGGTCGCTTGTAGGATTTCCCCTGATTTCACCCTCGACCTTGTCTCGGCGGAAAAATCCGACAACGACGTGGGACTAAATAATATTATTGGCATCGGCCCCGTGGGTGGTATTATTTAATACCATTTCCACATGTATATGAAGCATGCATGTTTGGGTCACACCACTCCCTCAGCTATGTTTTTTAAACCCCACCACCAATACTGTTAAGTAAGTATTGACCTTGTCACCCTCCCAGACTGATAGCTATACTAGAAAACTGTCCAAAGAGGAGTACAAGGCTTAAACAATATACGATAACCCTTGCACATATACGATAAAGAAGACACATGCAATCCATCCAGCATCACCATTGCCATTCATGCATACATTTATCCTATTGACGCATGCATACTATGTCATGACCTATGGACAACGAGCTTGATAATAATACAACCCAATGAGGCAAATACAAAGTAAATAAAACAGATGTTACATAAAGCTGTCAACCGATGCACCGAGGAAAAGCTCAAAAAGCTCAAGTCTCCAGCACAAATAACTTGTAACAATGACTGAATGCATATATCTGCAAGCAACAGACTCACGATAAATATTTAGGAAACAAATGATAAAAACTTGATTTAATGTTTGCTTATTTTTGGAGCAGTTCGTCCAAATCTCTAAACTATGAACAAGCAATTTTGTTCCATATTTTTGGAGCACTACAAGATGAAGCAAATAACCTTTTATTTGTGTATGCAAGAGGATTACAAAATGTATTATTTATATTGTGTTTGAAGGTTAAAAATGTCTAGACATACTTCACATTGTATTAGGTAAGGTGGTATTTATGTGTGCCAGTAAGATAATAATACATTGTTCCTTTGAGTTTACTATTTATGGGAACCTTAATATTCTGTATTTAATAAACAATAGTGTTGAAGGGTGAAATAATGTTTTGTATCAATAATTATAATTGCTCGTAGGTATTAGCAGTATCATAAATGGCTAAATGCTGCGCAGCGTGACGTCACATTACGACACATTACGCCCGCCGGCCGTGAGAGTCGCATCGCATCGCTTTGCATAATCCTACTGCAGATCACTGTACAATAATTTAGGTGGGAAGAATTAATGCATTGCAGAGCAACAGCGGTTGTTGTGAGGATAAATAACGTTTTGATTGTCCCAAAACCCTTATATTACGGATTATGACTGATGCTGCTTTTAGCTTTATCTGTATGATCATTCCATTAAATATTCTCGTCTATAAAAACGCCAAGAAATGAACGCATGTTTTTCTCGCCAGTGGTGCATCATTTAGTACTATGTTAAAATCTTATCTTTTCTTATCACTTGTCTTGAATATATTTGGTAATTTGTATTTGATGCATTCAGGGATAATCTATTTACATGGAGCTACTAGTTAATTTTGAGAATTAATTCATTTATCTTTACTTGGAGCTCATCAACATTTCTACTATTGAATACAAATTGCCGTATCATCAGGATGTAAGTACAATGTTTTCATGTCTGTTTTGTTGCTGATGTCATTAATATAAATAGTAAATAAAAGAGGACTTAAAATTGAGCCCTGCTGAACAACCATTTTTATCATTTGTTTCTTGGATACAACCTTATGAATTATTGTCATATGATACTGGTTATTAAGATATGACTCAGTCATGTTATAATAAATCCCTTTGTATCCCCTCGGTGTATTTTTTCAATAGAATGCATATGCAAACTGTATTGAAAGCTTTCTTTCGATCAAGGTATAAGGAGCAGGTAATTTTGTTATTTGCAATATTTTGTATCATCGTGTACGTACACAATTGGCATGTAAGTACTGCGTTTGTTTCTGAATCCGAACTTGAAAGGAATCAGGATATAGTTACTATTAAAGGAATTGTCTACTGCACGTCGCTCAAGTGGAGTTTTTGACACGGGTCTATAAAACATATTTTTATGAATTTAGCTATTACTTAATTTCTTCAGATTCACTCGAATTGCTGAGATGGCGGCGCACAGAGAGGCTTTCACTACTATAAGCATTGCTCTAACGATTACACTGCTAGCATATATCGTTAGAGCTGGCCAATAGAAAACAGCTCGTGTGCGCTGATAGCAGCTGCCAAACAGAGTCTCGGGCTCGGTGGTCATTTTACATTGTTCGTATGGGAATTGTGTTGTCTTTGGTGCGCCATTCTAGAAAACACCTTCTTTACTCTGTTTATAGTGGCGATTGTTTATGGATATCGAAACAAAACAATATATAAAACAGAATATAAGTAAAAATTAAACTAAAGGGGCTCCAGACGGGAATTTTATCGTATCCTATAATCAAACCAATAGCTTCTTACCGTAATAGAACTATACTAGTGCTTACCCATCCACTCCGCTGGACGATTACAGGTTGAGTGGTTGTGCAAGCCAGTGATGAGCAATTCGAGATTGATAACCCGTACTACCCATCACCCATGGCACATTTATCTATGGGTAGATCCGTCGTACCTATCATCGTTTTGTATCCGTCCGTCATACAACCGACCGCACGCACAGCCGCACACCAGCGCCACCTATAGCATATCCGATGAACTTGAAGTTAGACACTTCACTCCACTTTTGTGATAGCATTTTTACCGGTGACAAATTGTGTCGTGTGTTATTTTGCTAAGCACAGACTTAATCTAAACTTGAAAGGAGGACAGTTTTATGTTGGGAAATGTAGGAAGCAGATTAATATGCACAAATGTTGTCATACGATCTGAAAAATGATTTATTAGATATGATTAAATGTCAATGTGTCGAAACTACATGTTTTGTGGTATTCATAATATGCATAAGGAAAAAATTGGATTACGAACAGACAGAAAGAAAGACAGAGAGACAGGCTTTCTTTGAATAACAAGTTAGATTTTAAATTCCAAAAGAGTAGGCGCACTTCCTTTAAATAATGTTATTAATGTAATACGCAATATTGTCTCAGAGTTTTGGAAAGTATCGGTAGCAATGAGAATTGAGATTGGTCTGATAATATTGCATTGATCTTAATCTCCTGTTTCGTAAATTTGTGCTATGATAGCTAATAGCTATATTAAGTTTGTCTCGAAAACCCGCGCTGTATACGTTCATAGCAATTTAAACGAACTTATTATATTTATCCCACCTATCACAGGGTTCCGATGTTTAATTATATTTGTAATCTGTATAAGTGTCGTTCACGGTATATTTGCAAGGCACTCATTAAGTGGCTCTTTGATATATGCTAGTGTACATATACTTGGAGAAGGAATTCTCTTCTCAAATTCAGTTTCAATGGATGACTAAAAAAACACGCGCACTGCAGAAGGGTATGCCATTAACGCGAACCGGAGGGGGGCACTTGTGACACAAGTGTCCCCCGGCCTGGATCTCCGAAAGTATGAAAGCTAGAACGATCAAACTTACATGACAGGTAGAACAGCAATGATGATATACATTTGCTGAAATTTGGGTGACCTTCGATCAATGTATTCAAGGTTAAACGAGGTCACCAAGGTCAAATCTGACCAAATGTCACAATTTGTTTAATCTGACTTTTCTGCTGTCACAGCTCACCAGCAATGTGTTCGAAGTTGTTTCTGGAGAAGAAAACTGGCATTGGCTACCGAATGGCGTTTTAATCATCCCGATCCGACTGTTGGCTCCGATGATATCTCTTCGCCGACCTCAATTCTGACCACCATTTTGGATTTGAAATCCATATAACTCAAAAGTTTACCAACCGACTTGCATTTGTTTGCGTCAAACGATCCGATATTGAGTTGGCGTAAGTGTCGTGGAAGCCCCACTGCCTTGCTCCGCTTCGTTTTCGAGCTATTCAAGAAAAATATGTGCAGGGGGCGGGCACAAAAGTACCCCCTCCAGTTTGTGTAGAAATGCCTTCTGGGACTTCTTTGCCATTGTTATCAATATCTTTTGTTGTCATAAAATGTACACAGGAACTTCGCTTGCTTCGCTTTGGATTCATTTATAACATCGTTAAGCACTTGCCATGTTTCCTTACTGTTATGTCTGTTTCCTTCGTAACATTGTATATATATATATATATATATAATTTGTGTGCGTCTCTTATTAAGTGAACAAGTTTATTCATATAACGCATATAGCTATTTTCATTGCAGTGGTCGCATCTCTTAATAACTTTGTTTACAGTTTGTTCTTTGTATTAATGGGACATAGTAAGCCCGGTGTGATACAAGGCTTTGCCGGAGTTTTCCTCCTGCAAGGTGTGTAGGTACGTTTTCAAGAATAGTTTAATGCCGTCTACGTAGGCCTGTATAAGTCGGTTGCATGCAACATTAGCATCAGTGTTGTTTCAAGTGTTACAAATTATTACAGTTAAATAACCAACCATATATGGCACCTTGAACTATGACATCCAGTCGCATAATGTCAGTTCATGAAATTTAGAAGGATCTTGCAGGCTGTCTTAATTTAGTAAAAAAAGATGGAAGCTCACTCCCTCATTTTGATAGCTTGCACTTAATAGCGACTCCACCGACTATAGATCACCCCGTGATGAACTTGCAAAAGTGATAAAGGCGCATTGAAGCAGACGTATACAATACGAAATGAACAATTGGCCCCGCATCTTATATTTCTGCTTGCTTTGGCTTGGGCCACAGATTGCTAGGCACGTTTCAGCTGCAAAAGATGATACATTTCACAGTTTAAAATATCGTTAACGACCAATTGTAACCTGACTATCAGTTAGAATGCTTTATTTCTAATACAATATTGCTTACGATATAACCAAAAGCGTCAACATTTGACGAATTTGTAGAAAACTCTCTTATGGACTTGCTGTGTTTATTTAAAACATCTTCATTTGTAGCATCAACATCCACGGGGGTAGCAACTGCAAACGGGTGTTGTGCCGTTTGCATGGTGCAATAACAACTGTGGGTGTTTACCGTTCCCAGTACCACTGGTAGCGAGTTTCATCCGTTCCCAGTGCCGCTGGTAGCGAGTTTCATCCGTTCCCAGTGCCTGTAGCGAGTTCATCCGTTCCCAGTGCCGCTGGTAGCGGGTCTCATCCGCTTCCCAGTGCCGCTGGTAATCGAGTTTTCATCCGTTCCCACTGCCGCTTGTAGCGAGTCTCATCCGTTCCCAGTGCCGCTAGTAGCGAGTCTCATCCGTTCCCAGTGCCGCTGGTATCGAGTTTCATCCGTTCCCAGTACCACTGGTAGCGAGTTTCATCCGTTCCCGAGTGCCGCTTGGTAGCGAGTTTCAATCCGTTCCCAGTGCCCGCTAGTAGCGGGTTGCATCCGTTTCCCAGTGCCGCTGGTAGCGAGTTTCATCCGTTCCCAGTGCCGCTAGTAGCGGGTTTCATCCGTTCCCAGTGCCGCTGGTAGCGGGTTTCATCCGTTCCCAGTGCCGCTGGTAGCGAGTCTCATCGCTCACGACGTATGACACATCGTTTCCGTCGCTGAAAGCCAGCAGAACGTGGAAGATTTCATCGGCCATTTCTGTAGCAAATGGGACGCATATTTCAGCTTCTACCTGGGTATCTTTATGGATTCAGCCAAAGTGGTACTTAATTCATGGACTCTTTAAAAAAAAAACAGAGACCACTTTATGCCACCGTATGATGATGAAATTTTGCAAATCATTCAGAAAATCGCTTCAAAGTGCGTCTTAAATATTAGTTAAGGTATGGAGTTGCATTGCGTTACAATGAACAAGGGCGGATCCAGGGGGGCCAAAGGGGCCATGCCCCCCCAAACCACCCAAAATCGGCGCAAATTTGACCACAATTTCCTGAGTTTGTTTCGTAAACTAGCAACTTTTACTAGGAAAAGTTTGTTGTAAATCAGTTATTTGATACATAAGCAAGCGAAATCCGATTGAGTTTTCATTAATTATCGATAATTTTTGGGATTTGCCCCCCCCCCCAAACTGTCAAAATAACACTTTCTGGATCCGCCAGTGACAATGAAGTGAATGTCCGCCCACCAGTCTGGCGTCCGCCCCTGTAGCTCAGTCGGGAGAACCCGGGCTGCCACTACCTCACCTGGTAGTGGCAGCCCGGGTTCGAGTTACTTCGGCGCTCGCTGTTTGGTCCTGACCGGGATGACCTGCGGCCGGTGGCAGCGGACGCGTTCAAGGTCAGTTGACGTCAGAGGGCGGGGCGGACCGTGTTCAGGATGCCTGGCTCGTAAGACTTTCTCCTCTAAGTTCTGCCCGACACCCGAGAATGCGCGGTTGGGTGGTGGAGCCAGGGCCTGTGCATCACGCTATGCTCAGCAGTCAGCGTGGGTCATCACCTCGGAAATCCATTTACTCAAAACATTCGGACTAAATTCATTGAACTTAAAATATGTGTATTTACTCAACGAAAGTGTAGAAATGCAAACGACTACAAACATTACGTTTGTATGGTCATTATATTATAGTCAACATGTTTTCACACATTTGTTTCATTTTAAAGAAGCAGTGGGTCAAAATAAAAAATGTGAATTGCTGATGTTTGAATTTCTTGAGGTCAATTACCTGCATGGATTAATATAAGCATTCTATGGAAACATAGCAATGTGTCAACTCGTGACGAAATGCTTAACATTAATATTCAAAATTTGCTCATGAGCAAATTTTGGTATGAAAAATGTCTGCAAAATTTGCTCAGACATCTCAGACCCACTAGTCCTTGTCACAAATCGTGATTGGATCACTTCCTGTTGAACTTTAAATTTGTAAGCGTTTCTGCTATCGCAACAATTATTACATGAAAAAATGCGTGATTTATATTCTGAGAGAAGTCATTTGTGTCGCCATAGCACAGTTGCCGCAGAAGTGTGGCCTGACCATAAATTCCTTCCATTTTCTGCATACCATCAACATAACTAGGTCAGGCGGCCTCCCTCCTCTCCTGGCACGATTAACCCGCCTCGGCAGCAGCCCCTCCCCCCTCCCTCTCCGTCCGTGGCCGTGGCGGCGCGGCCGTCAGTCGGGTGTCGGCTTTGGTCGAGGGTGGGTGTGGTCGGCTCCCGCTCCCCAGCGCGGTCCGGTGCTGCCCGCCTGAGCTGTGTCGGTGTGGTGACAGAGTGAGCCCCGAGGAAGCTCCGTTCGCAGCTGTGGGACACTAGTTCGACACGGAAAGAGGTGCCGTACGGCGGTGGCTGCTGCGACCGGTAGCTGGGAGGCAGCTACGGTGGAAAGGCGCGCTGTGTTCTCTGCCCGCTGTGGGGTATATGGAAATATTCCTGTGTTGCCAAGTGCATTTGATTAGCTGTTTAATGTAAGCTGTTCCTGGCCATATTCACTCGTTATATAATTATTTCCGGAACAAAATTGACAATGCGAATATTTATGTTCTATGAAATTACTTCAACAACTAAATTGAAAACGACAGAAAGCAATTGAACATCTGAACTGTTTCTTTAATTCAAAAATATAATAAACAGTATTTATTTTATAAATGTACTGGCAAACCAAAACCATAAACCAACATAGTAATAGAATATGGTATCATGAAAAGAGAATTTTTCTGAAAAAGTTATTATTAACTTGTTCATTTTCCTTGCATTGTAATGTAAAAGGGAGGAGAAGCACTTAATACGGCAAAGAAACCATAGATGTATAGCTGCACCACGTAAGTGCCATGACGCAGATTTTTTTTAGGAGTTACTAAGCCTATAATAATGTATGCTTAATTATTGGTATTGGTAATGAAGGGCCAAAATTATTTCAATTGCTTTTGCTTAGTAAGCTGTAGAGACAAGGAGAAACATATTTAGCTCTCGGCGAATTATTAAAAACAGTATTGAACCACATGTTATGTTGCCATCACGAGAAGTATAGCACTTTTTAAAGCTGAACACAGCTGCACGGCAGCTGCAGAAAACGCATGCAGGTGCCTTAAGGGTTGCCGATTCAAATACAAACGGATCAATTTCCGCGACGATTTGTCTTACCGCCACACCATGCAGTTGTTCCAACATCCATTCAATGTGTTTGAATAGGCACCCGCATCCACTTCGCACAGCTGCGCGAGGACTGTTTTTCAGCCTTAATGCTTATGAGTAAACAATGTATTATTCTGCCACTGATCATCAATGTGCCTTATGTCGAAACCCGTCCGTGACAATGAATCATTAATTCTATGGAATCTGACCTATGGCTTCTGATCTATGACTTGAACAAAGTTCCCTGACTATGCCAAACTTTAAGACACTTATCTTTTGACGGACGGTACCAAATTCTCTAAAGCACACCATTCATCACACCAATATCATGAACGGTGGCGGAAAGCCATTTACCCCTCTGATGCATGTACCCATGGAACTCCTCAACTAACAAAGCCGTATTAGCTCTCTGGGACGAGTTTGAAATGACTGAAATGGCCTTATATATTCCCAGTAGTAAGCCCTCATTTCACACAAAGTGGTAGGCATAACCGATGTCAAGCGAATAAATCATATTGTATTGGAAGCTGAGCCAAAACAGCGTAGAGTTTGACCTTGTAATAATCCGGAGATGGGGTTTGATGCTTAATGTAATGTGCTAACGTTGAGCAATAATAAATTGATAAGGAATTAGGAAATTAATAGACGGAAAAATTAATAAAGCTCTATAAAACACTAGGAATTAGGAAAACTTGAAACCATTCTGAAGATGCAATGCTCTTAGAGCAGCTCATCAAGGCAGTGGACATCAGATTAAATATTGTGTTATTGACAATCGAATGAGAGCTTCCAGTATCAGCACTACAAAGCTAACATGTATATCAAGGCTACTACTTTCCAACATTTCTTAATTTGTTGGGTCTTGCTCTTGATATTTTGACACCTCAAGAGAGTGTGGTCAGGCCTTCACCCTACCTTTCTTGATGCCTAATAGCTCAAACAAAATGAATATCCATGTCGAGCATTTCAATACAATGTCGAATACTTTGTATTTAGCATTTGTGCAACATATGCTTTCATGACTTTTTCAAACCTATAGTTTGACAGGATCTCCAGCTTTGTGATACTTGAAATTTGAAACTGATCCATGCTGATTCACCTTGTCATTTCCCACTCAGTCAGCTGATATCATCTCCAGAGCATACCTCCCATCCCGTTACTGTTCTGAACTTATGCGAGTAAATTAAGTTTAGGTCTGTTTGGCGAACATCAGATCTGTGGGAGTCGGACACATTTAGCGCGAATGCCGGTCAACTCAGGCCAATAGGCGGACGGCAGTCAACGGAAAGACCAGCTGAGGCGCCATCTCCCTCTCCCTCTCTCCTCTCGCTGTCTCTCCATCTCTCCTCTCCCAGTCTCTTCATCTCCCCTCTCGCTGTCTCTCCATCTCCCCTCTCCCTCTCAACTCACTCCTCTCTCGCTGTCTCTCCATCTCTCCTCTCGCTGTCTCTCCATCTCCCCTCTCTCTCGCTGTCTCTCCATCTCTCCTCTCGCCAGTCTCTTCATCTCCCCTCTCGCTGTCTCCTCACTGTCCTCTCCCAGTCTGTTCATTTCCCTATCTCCCCAATCTCCGTCAGCTGCGTCGCTTTCCTACTCAGCTTTCTTCATATCAATCGTGAAAGAATACAATAAAATCGAAGAAATTAAGTTTGGATTTGGGAAGGTCTTGTCTGGCATACCTAGCAGCTACTAGATAGAATAATGACTCCGTGCAATAACGACTTTGCCAATGTTACCAGCAAAATCAATGTCATGGGAAATAACCACTGCATCCCATAATTTAGCGTCGTATGGTTCTGAACTATGTTATGTGATGTAGCTAAATTATCGTTTCCCTGTTACATCGTAGATGCGATAGAAGCCATGTCGCTTAATAACTGTCATTTATATGCTTCATAGACAATAAAGCGCATTGAGGGGAGAAGTGCAATTAAGAAGTCATTTTCGTAAAGAACCCTTAATCAAAACCCGTCTCAGCTGCCAAAAGGCAGTCGGCAGAATTGCAAGTCGCTGAGCTGTTGGTTATCACTGTAGTGTAGTAGAATGAGAACAAAGAGGAGAACAATGACGAAAGGAGTAGGGAAGATATGTAAAGAAAGATGGAGAGGGAGCGAGAGCGAAAGCGAGAGCCCGAGATAGAGATAAGACAGAGACAGAGGCAGAGAGACAGAGACAGAGACAGAGACAGAGACAGAGACAGAGACAGAGACAGAGACAGAGACAGAGACAGAGACAGAGACAGAGAGAAGGAGGATAGAGAAAAGGAAAGAGGCGAGGGGGAGGGAGGAAATATAGCTATCACAATTTGTAATTGTAATATAGCTGTCATAAACAGCCCCTGGAAGAACCTTTTGCGTTGCTTAGTTGCATGTCATTTATTATATAAGCATTCCATTGTATGGAACGTAAATAAATGATGTCATATAAAAACAATTTTGATAAACACCAGGAAACATTTCCACAAAAAGTGTGTTCTAAATTCTATGTCGCAATTGCAGCAAATATTTCCAAACTTTGTACTATAAATTGTGAGTTATAATTGATTCCCTTACATATCAACTTTTCAATTCCAAAGCTTGTCTTCTCATATCGTGGGTAGTTCGTAGCCACTGGCTATGGTACTGAAACAACATACCCTTGCATTATGCAGATTCTGATGAAAATGACGCTGCTTTGTACGGATAAAAAACATTATTTTTTGTACTTGAACAAACATTTCCCTTTGCTTATCTTACAGCTCATATTTTGTTGAGAAAACATTGCTGAAAGCTAGAATGAGTGGGTCAAAGTCGGACGGAAAAGGCAGACTAAGTTAGCACTTGGTATAGAACTGCCTTGCCACTGCTTCGATTTGATATCTCGTCCAGCCTCTAATCTATTTATAAATTGCACTGGCTTTGGAAATATTGGAGTCTGTGGAGTCTATTCTTAGACTTCGCTGCATTAGTTTGGTCGTTAGTGTGATGTGGTACAGGAGCGAACAGCCAATAAAATACCACAGTGTCTTAAAGACAGTCTGGTCACACAAAATAGATCAATCCACTACAGTTTCAACTCAAAAGGAGGATGATAGATGATAATTTATATATATATATATATATATATTATATATATAAATATATATATATATATATATATATATATATATATACACATATATACATATATATTTATATATATTTATATAAATATAAAGTTATATATATATATATATATAATTAATAGGTATTGTCAATTTATAAGAAAAAAATACATACACTTTGGAACAGTATATTTTGTATTGCACCTTATCATTCACTAACGTATAGGTAATATCTGTAAATTTTCATTATAACAAAACTTAAACATTAAACCTCAATAACACAATGAAAATGACTGTTCTGCTCCAAGCTGCATTGTAACTACTAAGCTAGTGACTGGGCCGTGATTGGACTGTGACTGAGCCGGGCAGGCGGGATCAGGGTCAGTTTGTAACTGGATTGGTCCACGTTAGCCGAGTGTTCGTTATAGAGCGGCACTCCCGGGAGCGCCGTATCCGGCCGGAAGATTGATGCGGCGAGCTGGGCCGCGCTGGCCAGGGGCCGCCATAGAACTGGCGAGCTGGGCAGCGCTGGCCAGGGGCTGCTATAGGACTGGTGAGCTGGGAGGGGTCACTATAGGGCTGGTGAGCTGGGCCGTGCTGGCCAGGGCTGCTATAGGACTGGTGAGCTGGGCCGCGCTGGCCAGGGGCTGCTATATGACTAGCGAGCTGGGCCGCGCTGGCCAGGGGCCGCCACGGAACTGGTGAGCTGGGCAGCGATGGCCAGGGGCTGCTATAGGACTGGTGAGCTGGGCCGCGCTGGCCAGGGGCTGCTATAGGACTGGTGAGCTGGGCCGCGCTGGCCAGGGGCCGCCACAGGGCTGGCGAGCTGGGCCGCGCTGGCCAGGGGTTGCTATAGGGCTGGTGAGCTGGGAGGGGTCACTATAGGGCTGGCGAGCTGGGCCGCGCTGGCCAGGGGCTGCTATAGGACTGGCGAGCTGGGCCGCGCTGACCAGGGGCCACCATGGGACTCCATATCTCCCCGTAGTGCTGACAGAGATCTGACTGATATTCAGCTGCTGCATCCCCGTCACTCGGTAGACGATCTCCCTGATCATTCGACAGACGATATCCTTGATCATTCGACAGACGCTCTCCCCAATCATTCGACAGACGATCTTCACAATCACTCGACAGACGAACTTATTGATCATTCGACAGACGGTCTCCCTGATCACTCAACAGACGCTCTCCTTGATCATTAGACAGATGATCACCTTGACCATGCGATAGACGCTCTCCTTGACCATGCGACCTGCACTCTCTCCGATTGTATTTACGAGTCGCTAGTAGTTACCATATTTGATCGATGATCCATGAATATTGTCCTCCCCCGATCCGAAAACACTCAGCCTTGTCCTGATGAGTCTAACAGCGTCCCTCCACTCCCGTTGGCAACGTCAGATATATCATCTTCATATTCACTGATATGTAATTTTCCTGCCAACAGCTACTGCTGGCAATGGCTACCAGACAAAGCTAACAATATTTGTTCTAGAATAATAAAAAACTACAAAGCATTAGCTGCCTGTGCAAAAAAGAAGAGAGCTCTTCTTTTTTGCACAGGCAGCTAATGCTTTGTAGTTTTTATTTGAACTTAAGATGCTCAATTTGAACTTAAGATAAACAGGCACAACACTTGTCGCATAGTTTCCGTTGTTGATCAAAGCGTTTTTGATTTCTATTTATTTTAGCAAAACTGAGAAACATTTGAAGTCATGGTTATTTTCCCTATTAACAAAATGAACGCTGCACCAAAATGTATCAACACCGGCCGATAAACAATAACTGTTTTATACAAATTGAAAACGCAGCATATACTTATACACGGCAAATTATTTCACAAACTCCCTTGTTCTCATCCGGTCTGTTTTGTGTTTATTGCAGAGGAGACACAGTGTAGAGTTGACGTTGGGCGCGAACATAATGTCCACTTAATTGTCCGCGATAAGACGCGACATGAATACAGATAGCCTTGTTAGCCAGTGGGATTTGGGCGGGAAATAGGGTGGTGCGAATGGTGATTTGGCTCGTAAATAGATGTGAAGTCCCAATTCGGACGGCATATCTTAAGCGTTACACAACGTGTCAGACTTGCAATTTTAGTATTGAATTGCTTGCTACTTGTTATAACACCAGGGCATTATAAAACAATGTTATCGTTGTCTCATTTTGTCCTGCTGCTACCAATTTCAATTTTTACCAACATTAGTGACATAAAAGTAATCAAAAGCATATAAATGTGTTTTTTTGTCCTTCATCTGACATAATAACTGCTGTTTTAGATAAATTTCGACATGTTTATTAGAAAGTGACAACATGGTAGCGCCTACATAGGGACAGGGCTTTCAGCTGTGCTCCAGAGATGGCGCTAGTATCGTGCCTGAAAGGGTAGACTGTGCCGTATTACACGGGCTCCGCAAGCCGCTTTACTCAAGCGACGGCCCGCCAACCACTTAAACTGTTGTAATTCAGCTGGACTTTCCGCAAATTGGACGAGCATAGACAATAACTTATTAATTTATCTAAAGGAAGTTGTCGCTAAGTCATTGATTATTACTTAGCATGTCAGTGAATGCTCTTGGGAGAAAATGTGCACAAATGCCAGCCAGATGTTTCTGGATGACTACTGGATGATGTTGCTTCTGATGTTTCTGGATGACAAACATTGCAAATACAAAATAAGTTTAGTGCTTTAAATAAGTTAAAATGTCAAAAAGTAAAGCACGAAGTAATAATTTACCAAATGGAAAATATTTAGAAGTATTATACTTCATCAATATTTCACATAAAATTTGCTCTGCTTCGTTTCAAACATTCGAAGTTCAACAAACAAAAATGGCGTTACTAAAGTACTTTTGTGGTCAATATTCTACAATTGAGTTATGAAAAAGTTGATTCTGAGGATTGTTACAGGCTGTGATTGAACTTAAAAGAGACATAAACATTATATCTGACAAGTAGCTACGTAGCAGTTGGCAACACTCGAACATTCATCCTCAGTAAAAACAGTTACATCGAAAAGAAACTCGGACAACAAACTCTAGTGTGACGATGAAATCCAGCGGTGAGTCGATGGAGGAGAGTCAGGAGGGCTCTGACTCGGCGCCGACTGACGGCAACACGCAGCACGTGTTCAAGGACCTCTCCAGCAAGATGGCGCAGCAGAAGGCCATGCGGAAGGTCCAGCGGCGGCTGCGCTCAGTGGTCCGATTCTCAACTGCATACTTCACGCAGTACGTCCGCTACAAGATCCTCAAGATGGACTGGGTGAACGATTACGTGGCGGACTACATGTACCAGCGGTAGTGCGGTGCGCAGTGTGTTGGACGTTGGTGTGGACAGCTCGTGTGAATGTGTTTGGCCGCCAGTCCCGGACGGTATAGGAGTCGAAGTTGTGAACACGTGGACAGTGTGGATCGGAGCGGCTGGCTTTCATAGACACCGGTTGCATGAAGGGGGTGTTTCTCATTTTGTGTCACTGAGGTGCGTGGTGCACGCAGTGAAAGGACGTGAAGAGTCTGAAGCAGTGTCATGGTGATGGAGGTGTCCACGAACGTATCACGTGTGGCAGGTAAGTGAGGCATATTGAAACAGCTCCGGTGAATAAGCGCTTCTGTGCTTTTCTCCTTTATTTTCAGCTGTTTAGTCGATGTCAAGCATAAACTGCATAATGGACTTATAATGCGGGTTGTTTGGTGAATATTTTCAAAACAATAAGAAAAATGTGCTGATTACGTGATACACATAATTTTGCATACAAATAAATATTTCGCCAGATATTTGTATGTAAAAGTGTATAATTTACAAAGCACTTGATGCAGTGACGTCCACTAGCAATAATATTGCTCCAGCTTATTGATAAGCATGTTGTTTTGGGCATTGTCTATGGCAAATAAAAATGGTTAAGCGCTTTTCTCTCATATACTGTTCACACCAAACTGCTCAGAAGCTCATGGATATTTATGCTGCGGATATTTAAAATACAAAGCGTCATCTTAATATCCTTTACAGCACATGTTCAAAATAGGCTCCGTTTCAGCTGAGGCACAGCTCTGCCCTCCACCTCATACTCACCAAGCTGCTTGCGGAGTGCGGGCACATGTCGGCGGGGATGGTCCACACTGCATCTCCAACGGCTGTCTTTAGTGCTTCCTGGTCAAGAGATTCTTCTTAAACACCTATAACTCTTTTAGTTACCTCCACAGGAAGTAGTCAAGAGAGTTCAGATCCGGATGCTGCTATCACTGAAGCACTGCCCCAGAAACCACTTGCAAAATACGACCGTACCCGCAATATTGTTCTGAAATGCTTCGGTCGGGTCAAGAGCTTATATAGAAAGAGATCTAGAGCACCCCTATGATCCATTTTTGTGTGTAGCGATCCGTTAAAATGCCTTTGAACTGCCGTTAAGATTATTGATATGGTCAGAGGGTAGAACCATACAATTCAAGTTGTATGCTTGTTTCTGTAAAGTCGCGTGATTACAAGTGAAATGGCATCTGGTTAAATTACCCGTTTCACGTGCTTTGATTTCTGTGCGATGAATCTGATGTTAATTTTTCTGTTGAACCTCCATATTAAAAATAATGTGTCAACCGAGCTGCTCAAGACAGCTGTATGAAACTTTGATCACCTGAACTATTGCTATTTGCCGTCACGACCAATCAGAAAGCAGAATTTTACATAACGTAAACATACTTAATTAATTTAGATGCTGACCATTTGTAGGTATTTATAGTAAAGTGACAATGAACACAATATTTTGTATTCTTTCGCTTTTTATCAAATACGTAAAAAACGTGGGTTGTGTAACCTGCAACTAGTCCATTATATGCTTGCGCCGGGCCTTGCGTAATTAAAATAAATTTTCATTTTATTTTTGTAGTAATTAAGTGCATAAAGTTTGTATATAAAGCTAATGATTATTCCTTTGCGTAGCGCAATTAAATTATGAAAGGAAAGCACCTTTGATCCAAGTTCGCCAGATACTCCAAAAAAGCGCTGTCCTTGAGGAAGGTCATTGAGTAGGCGCTGTTCCAGTGGGCTTCACTCCAGGACCGAAGCGTCGGGAATATTGTGTATGCATGCATAGCGCAATAAAACGCTTTATGGCGCTGGCACTCCGGTTGGAACGAGCAGGGCGTTCCGAATTGCTCCATTTGCGCGAGTNCAGACCTTAGTGTCGCAAAGGTGGTGAACAAATCGACACTTTATAGTAATGTGTTGGTCAAAATATAATCTTAAGTTTCTTCTACCTTCCTCTGGCCGTGCGTCCAAAGCTTCCAACTTTTACTTCAGTCGACTTTATGGGAGCATCGCCAGCGTTTCCTTCAACACACGGTCGCGTAACTTCTCCCGGATAAAGTTTTCTGTCGGAAAAACAACATTGCCGAGCGATATCTTTTACTTACTTCCCAGTATCGAACCTGCTACGAACTACGATGATTTTTTTTGCTCTTCCTCGGCCCAGTTGCGCGGTACGGTCGATATCCTTCTCTGCCGCAGCCGCTCAGCCGAGACGGCCAATAGAGAGCGCGCCGCCGGAAATTGAGAGCCTTGCTATCCACCAAATGATGGTCATTAGTGGCGGACGGTGTTTTCGATGGGACACGTGCAGCGTCGCAGCGACAGGCACTGCGACTGGCCGCGCAGGACGCTCCACCAAATCACACTGGACGCGGCTCTGACCAATAATCCCATGGTAATGACGCGTGCCACTCGCTCGGGCCGCTCTGACGACGAGGGATGTCAGGACGCGTGCTCTGCCGCTCGGCAGAGCTGGGACGATGGCAGACCGGCGGAAACGCGCCACATTCATTATGCAGACTGGACAACGTAGTCGCTCTCCAGGGGATCCAAAGATATCGCCGAGAGCAAGAAATGATGTCATTCGGAGCAATGGGTCATTCCGTTGATCTCCTTGTTACAGTCTACAATGCTACGTACGGCCGGCAACAGCGTGAATGCCTCTTCTATGTTGCCTCCTTACTAAGCTTCTTATTTACTCCGGATTAGGATAATTACGCTTCACTTTTAAGTGATGCCCTATCAGAGAATGTCAGCGTAGCGGAGGATGTTTACCGCCGCTTCACTCGATCCTTGTCTCAACGTCTCGTGACCAGCTCGAGCCAAGGACCAATGGAGTTCTGGTTCTATCCAGATCTCAGTTATATGTCATTCCGGAGCGGGTTCCACAGCGCACCAATTTACTCATTGCAGGACATAGTTAACGTAAAGGCGCCGAGAAATAATGCTGCGGCCAGCACGCAGTGGTCTGGTCAGACCCGACAGAGCTCACATCGCCACAGACACACTGGGTGTTAATAAACCAGGCTGAATGGCCAGCCGACAGAGCTCAACATCGCCACAGACACACTGGGTGTATAAAACCAGGCTGAAATGTCCAAGCCGGCAGAGCCTCACATCGCAAACAGACACACTGGGTGTATAAAAGAGATGAATTGGTCAGACCGACAGAGCTCACATCGCCACAGACATTGAGAGCACTGGGTGTATAAACAGGCTGAATGGTCAGCCGACAAGAGCTCACAATCGCACAGAACACACACTGGGTGTATAACAGGCTGAAATGGTCAGCCGGCAGAGCTCACATCGCCACAGACACACTGGGTGTATAAACCAGGCTGAATGGCCAGCCGGCAGAGCTCACATCGCCACAGACACACTGGGTGTATAAGACCAGGCTGAATGGTCAGCCGGCAGAGCTCACATCGCCACAGACACACTGGGTGTATAAACCAGGTTGAAGAGCTGTTTGCGGGGTGGCTGCAATGTGAAATATGAGTTTGTTTATGTGAAATGTGAGTTTTCACACACTCTAACCGATGCTTCCAACAAGTCAGGATTGGACAAGCTTACTTCGCTTCAAAGCATAGTACTTTTGCGAGTTCAAAGAATTACTGTAAGAATGTTTCCTTCGTGAGACGAAATACCCCGGAATGCTATCACGTTGATCTGCCGTCGTTTAGCTGCTGCTATGCTGTGCACAAACAGCATATAGGCTTATAATTGGCGTTTTATGACGCGTAATTTAAAGGGATTTTCACCTTTTTTGACAGTTATCAAATATACCCAGGTTGTAGAATAAAATATGGAGTAAGTGCTGCTGAGCACGATGGTGATATTTGTTATCGAAACGTCATTTAGCTTTGTATAAATCTCTATAATTACCTTGATAGAAATAAGATTTTTAAAATTTGGGATGATGACGTCATTATTGAGCATTGCGAGCCATAGAGAAAACCTTTGCGCTGTCAAATGACATATGGCACATCTTCAGACGTTTCTAGCGTCTTAAATTCAAACTATGACGTGTTGTTTACATCTCACTCACAGAAGGGTGAACGATCTGGCGCGGGGGCAGGATTCCTGTCTTCTGTGCTGGTGACCCGAGGTCAAATCCCTGGGTGGGGCCGCTGAAACAGTCGACCGGCCCCCATATGATAACCCTCGGAACAGAGTGAGAGTTACAGCACCATGATCCCAAAGAGGATACGGTGCTTGTTCCTCAACCAAACCACTCACAGAGGGTACTTCTGAATCCTGCCAAGGTAAGCTAAATACAGGTCGTCCGGGCTCCCTGGACCAACAATCTTGAAGTGTCTATCACTTGTCAGTTAATCAGTGGTGGCACTTGCATAGACCCCATTTTGGCTTAGAAACGGACATGGTTTTGGAAAAATGATCTTTGTAATTCATAATTGTCAATAACTGTCAAAGACAAATCTATCTCAGTTCAAAACCCATATAAAGGTGAAACATTCCATTTTAAGTTCAAAGGAGAGGCGTTTTAGGATTAACTTTATCCTTGAGCCGAAATATACGGCAATGTTTTCAAGTTGATCTCATTTTGCTTGCCTGAGTCGACCCGTCAGTGGCCAAAAAAGACCAATGAGGATTATCCATCAAGCAAAACCATATCAGTAACACCAAATATAAACGTCAGCCGCACGCTGCGATCATATCAGCACGTTCAAGTGAACCAGAGTCATTTTGCCAGACAATGGAATGCATAATGTGTGTTAGATAGACGGGCTTTTAACAGCTGGATCATTACAGCGCAGAGTCCAACATACAGCGATGGTGTTGAAGCTCCAATCAGGGCAGAAACGACACCAGTCAAGACCTAGTCCCGGTCCTAACTCTTATATCGCAGCTTCTAGAACCTGTTAAGATTCTCCACACATCTCTCCTAGACCGAGTTGAGGATAAGTTTATCTCACTCTGATATCTGGTATCACCACCACGCACCAGCCGACAAACAGCGCGCCGGCGGCGTGGGCGAAACTTGGCTCCAGAGATGGCATAAAGGGCCGTGAGGCTGGCCTTCCTGCCATCCTGACACGAGGTAATGCAGTCCCTATTCCGGCCAGGACCTGGTCGGCGCCGAGGCCGGGACGGTGGCGGATCTGGCGTCTGGCCGGGGGCGGGGGCGGGGCGGGGGCGGGCCCACACCGGATGTTCCGTCGGGACCCGCCGTCATCGACTGTATGGGGGCGTCAGCAGCCGCAGAGCATGCCAGCTCTCGGGAGCGGCCGGCGCTGACGGCAGAGGGACGACACACGGCGGCCGTTGCAGACTGGAGGACATTTCCGTGTCGTCTCATAGTGACGGCGTCACAGACCGACCCGGTCCGGCGCGGGAAATCGATGTACCCCGCCCGCCGCTCCGGCCCGTGCCACGGAAGGCCAGCTGTCGCCAAACAAAAACACATAATATCCGGTCCGTTCCAAGTTGGTCTGACGTCGGCCTTCCTCGCAAACGTCACCATTGACGGAGCTGTGTCCCGGTCCGGGCCGGAGTGGCTGATGCCGTGGCCCGCCAGTCGTTCGCACGTATTAGCGCGTCTCCCCGTAAAATCACATTTCCATTTTTATTTGGGAATTTACATTTTCATTTGTTGCTTGAGCGAGACTGATTGCTGCGCGAGAGCGGCACGAGTGGCGGGATGCTGATGATGATGAAGCTATGACCCGGCTGTGCCTCGGGCGCAATTACAGCGGCCGGGAGAACCCAGTCAGAGAGCGCTGCGATATGGGCCAGGATTCTGCGCGCCGGTCATGGCATCGTAACTACAGGAGAGAGGTGATTTCAGTGAAAAATGAACACTAGCGTTGCAGCCTGCCGTGACGTCGACGTCATTGTTGAAATATGATGTACGTTAATGTCGTGTTAAATCAATGAGATCTCTAATGATGTATTCCTTTGTTAAAAGAAGGAATCTTAATCACCGGAAGAGCATAGGTGACTGCACTGAAGCGATATTACGCCACGTGACAAGTAAAATTGAAACAAACAGAGCTGCCAAATAGTCAGCGAGCTTGGCTATCACAAATTTATCAAGTCCAGGCATTTGAACACAGGACACTAATTTGATTTTTCTGGAAAGTTGGGTTATTTGCTAGCTCTAGCTGTAAAGATCGTACAGAGGAGCATAGAACCAGCTACGAACTTCAATCCCATTTTAGCGTGCCCTAGGCAGAATAAATGGGATATATATATATATATATATATATATATATATATATACAAATATAAATATATAAAGTAATTATAATATATTACATTACACACACACACCACACAATAATATATATAAATATAAGAATATAAACTATCCTCTCTCACCACTCTCCATCCCTCTCCCTCTCACTAAAGCAATTGTTTGATACACAACGTTGTCTGATTGATCCTGGCTTGATGATACAGTCGCCCGAACTTGGAATATAGAGACCATACCTTCAGTCGAATCATCAACTCAATTGCCTTTCTACCGTCCGTCCTGCCCATCTCTAGTCTTTCTCGTGTCCGTCTCGTCGCTTCCGTCCGCTCTGTCGTTCCTCCGTCCATCGTCCCATCCTCTGCCTCTCTGTCCCATCGTCCGTCTTGCGTGTGGCCTTATAGTGCAGGCTCAATGAGGTATATCGTAGCAGGTTCAGCAAGTCTTGTGTGATAACTCGTCCCAATCCGCCCATCTCTGCTCATCATCTGTCCGTCTCTGTCTCTCTGTCCCGTCTCTGTCCATCGTCCATCTCGTCCGTCTCTGTGCCATCGTCCGTCTCTGCCCATCTCTGTCCATCTCGTCTCCGTCTCTGTCCGTCTCTGTCCGTCTCTGTCCGTCCTGTCCGTCTCTGCCCATCTCGCCGCTCGGTCCGTCTCTGTCCGCTCTGTCCTCGTTCTCTCCCCATCTTCTGTCCGTCTCTGTCGTCTCTTGTTCGTCTCTTCCGTCTCTGTCCGTCTCTGTCCGTCTCTGTCCCGTTCTGGCCATCTCTGCTCGTCTCTGTCCGTCTCTGTCCGTCTCTGTCCATCTCTGTCCGTCTCTGTCCGTCTCTGCCCATCATCGGTCCATCTTTCCATCTCTCCGTCTCTGTCCGTCTCCATCTCTGTCCATCGTCTGTCCCGTCTCTGTTTCGTCTCTGTCCGTACTCTGGTCCGTCTGCCGTCTCTGTCGCATCTCTTCCGTCTCATGTTCCCGTCTCTGCTCGCGGTCTTCTTTCCGTCTCTGTCCGTCCTGGTCCAGTCTGTTTCCGTCTCTGTCCGTCTGCTGTCTGTCTCTGTGCCGTCTCTGTCACGTCTCTGTCCGTCTCATGCCCATCTCTTGTCCGTCTCTGTCCGTCTCTGTCACGTCTCCGCCGTCTCTGTCCATCGCATCTCTTCCCGTCTCTGTCCATCGTCCTCTCTGTCCGTCTCTGTCCATCTCTTCCGTCCTTCGTCCTGCCCATCTCTTCCATCTCTGTCCATCTCTGTCGTGTCTCTATGTTCTCACCTCCTGTCATCTCTGCCGTCTCTGTTCGTCCTGTCACGTTTTTTTTTCCTCTGGTCCGTCTCTGTCCAGTCTCTGTTCCGTCTCTGTCCGTCTCCGCCCATCTTGTCCGTCTCTGTCCGTCTCTGTCCGTCTCTGTCGGTCTCTGTCCGTCTCTGTCCATCTCTGTCCGTCTCTGTCCATCTCTGTCCGTCTCTGTCCGTCCTCTGTCCGTCTGTGTCCGTCTGTGTCCGTGCGTCTGTCGTCTCTGTCCGTCTCGTGTCCACTCCTGTCCCGTCTCCTTGATCCCTCTGTCCGCTCTGTCCATCTCTGTCCGTCTCTGTCCGTCTCTGTTCCGTCCTCTGTCCGTCTCTGTGTTCCGTCTCTGTCCCGTCTCTTCCATTCTTCCTCGTCTCTGTCCGTCTCTGTCCGTCTCTGTCCGTCTCTGTCCGTCTGTCACTTCTGTCAGTCTCTGCCGTCTCTGTCCTCTCTTCTCTCTGTCCGCTCCCACTTGCTCGTCTCTTCGATCTCTTACCATCTCTGCCCGTCCTGTTCCGCTCTGCCATCTCGTCCATCTCTGTCCGTCTCTGTCGATCTCGTCCTCTTTCCATCTGTCGTCTCTGCCTCTTATCCGTCTCTGTCCGTCTCTCCGTCTCTGTCCTCTCCGCATCGCAATCTCGTCCTCCTCCGTCCCCCCTTGATACCTTCGGTCCAAGTCGCCGCACAGCCGCACGCGCTGTGCCGCCTGGGAGAGAGCCACTCCCAATCGGCAGGACCAACCTCACCCATAGCATCCGATACCAGCCCAACCACACAATGGAAGGAGTGCTTTGAAGAAGCCGCAGGACCAACCAGCAGATCAGCAGCAATATCTTCAGATCCAGAGATGGTTGTCATACTTATGTTGGCCGTTCCAATGTGAGATGTAGTGCAGAAGAGCAGCTTTTTTTCTGTACTTGATCGGGCTTGTGGGCACATTTTCCGTATGAACTTTAGTTTCAGCTATCGGTTATATAAGATTAAGAAACAAACAGATGCGTTTGGTGATGGAAACCGATAGCTCGTAGAAGAGAAATCGCACAGTTGTCATTGTCATTTGTCTGCAATGGCCTGACATTAACTTTACTTTCAGTTACATTTGGTTATCCCTGCGTGTGTTCCAGCGTGTAAACTCAATTTTCGATGTGATATTGACAGTAGGTCAATGGAATGCACTTGACAATGACTTCCGCAGTGTTCAAGACGGTTAAAATGTAGTTGTTTACCAATGCAACTTTGGTTCGCGCGAATCAGTCCAATCGTGTATTTACCAGCTTATTCATTGACAAAAGAAAGATTACACAAATTCAGTGAATCTTATCCACATAATTGCTCAGAAAAACGAATTGTTGGTGAACCAAGAAGCTTTTATCTCGGCATTGAATATAACGTTCTGCATTTAAAATATCGAACTTAATCCAACCCAAACATTCAATTCACAAACGTTCTCCCGCAATCATGCAGTTAAGGTCCCAAAGTCTTGAAATTCCGTCCATTCCTCAGCGAGCCCAGACCCTACAATGTGGCTGGGCCCATTCCCGTCTCAATGACCCCCCGGAAGTCCCCAGCAACCCCTGCTCGCCCCAGCTGCAGCCTCAGTACCCCAGTCCTTTACCTTTCTTAATTCACGCAGTGCCGCTCCTGCACTCGTTAGTTGGTGTAGACACTGGAGCGTAACTAGAATCTCTGCTGTTCTAGAACTCCTCCTTTCGTTGAGTGACGGATGCGGTCGCAAGACCGCTACTCAGGTTCTGTGTGCGCCAAGCGACACCGACGAACGTCGACGTCGCACCTGTAATTTGATGGTCGCTCGTGTGCAATGCAGCCTCGTTAAGCTTTCGGCAGCTGGTATTCTCAGGTCGTCGCTATTTTGTGCGTGTCGTGCTTACTTTTCATCATTCACACCTCCTCAGTCTGCAGTCCGTATAGATGGCCACTAAGTATAGCCGCCAACAACTCGGGGCAACTAATGCGCTGCAATTGTCGATGGCGTCAGCGCCCGAAAGTGACTGCAAACGATCTAGAGCACAAGACGGGGCGTAACCCGCCCGGGGAGCGCGCAAACGTGTGATGGACCCCCAGTAGAGTTCGACATGGCTGCACTACTCCTTGGCCTAGCCGACTCCACGCCATGGCATCGACAGCCACCCAGCGCAGAACCAGCCACTCTCAAATTGTTCCAAGGGCTGGCCGTTGGGCCAGCGTGAGGATTTTGTAAATTCATTATGTGTATATATTTCAAGTTCACTGTTAGTGGCAATGCAAGGGCTTCTTTTTAACCATGAGATTATAATAGAGTCAATATCGGATGCCAAACCAAAAAACAGGTAGGACTAGTTGCAGCTGCAAAGCCGGTTAGCCGACAGCCAATGAGCTACAGATTTCCGTGTCCGGGCCCACCCCATTAGCCATGGAGGTTTGGCCGCTGCCAAGCCATGGGGATAGCTGCCCCATGTATAACTCAATGGCCAGATAGCACAAGGTGGCTGATGCTGCTGCTGGCTCGAAGTAAGATGGTGCCAGTTTGAGTGTGGTTCCTTGGTGGGAAAGGTCAGTTTATTTTCCAATCGTTGTCAAGTGCTAAGTTCACATATCATTATTATTTTCGGACTCTTAGGATGGCAGAGGGACCATGGCAGGCAAGGCATAAAGACAAGCAAGGTGATGCCCGCGCCTGACCGCAGCGACACAGACGGAGGGAGAAAGTGCCCCCACGACGGATCTCCCGAACCCAATTGATGACCAACGAAAGGGCATGACGAGCGATAACATCTAGACAGACGCAGCAAATCAACAAACAGCGGAACGTCAAGATAAAAAGCGACATGAGCCATCGAGTAATGTGTACTGCCAGAACACCATTACCTCGAGATTATCATGCGCGATTTGCGGGCTGACTTAACACTTAAATATATGGGGCACCCACAATGGAGCGGAATCCAGACCAATCAGAAAACTTTTCTCCCCACTAATTGCTCTTAAAGGCGACCAACATGACTCACCGAACCCTTGGTCCGAGATCTAGAGTTGGATCTCAATAATATAGTATACCCCAAGAGTTGGATGGTGGTCTCGAACCCTCAAGACAGAGTAAACTACATACAGTATAGTATGCCGATTTACTGCAGAACCACACTGACTGGACTGGCAGGCGCGTGAGTATTTAAATTAAGTCAGGACCATATTTTGATTTTCCTGTGCCAGACACAGACAAGAAGTGCTTTCTCCCATTTAAAATGCGTACACACAAACGAACACACAACTCTGGGTGTGGGATATTTTAATTTAAACTAACCTAGTCTTGTGGATGCTGTGTCTCAGGCGGTGACAATAGAGTGGCTATGTGCAAACCAGTCCTCTGCTCGACCCCCGAGAACCCTACAACGAAGAACCTGGTCAGTCGACTTAGTGCAAACTCACAAAAGTCTGATAGATAGAATGTAGGTCAAGGGCCCGTAGAGCCCAAGGGTGGATAAGTTGTCCGACAACAGCTTCCGATCCAACCGACCACAAGTCGGGACTGATCAACAACTTTTGGCTTAGACATTTTTATAAACCAGATAAGAGAAGAGACGGACCATCATTGACAGTTGCGTTCACCCGGCCCAGAGCCCACTATTCAGACCCCAGCCGCCACCAACCATGCCACTGGGTGGGAATCAACCACGCGCGCGAAGGATTGTATACAGAATGTTCCAAAATCCAAGAACTCAAATTCTCTGTGATTCGGACGGGAGCCCTCAGAAGCTGCTCTTGGTATCGAAAGCTGATGAATCACGTCCCATACCTGACACCTCGAATTGCTGCCAAACTATAATGGGAGTCAATGTGCCATAGCATTACAGAAAACCAGGTAGTAGAATGGCTCTGAGTCGTTGCGAACGCTCACCAGCGCAAATAGCTACATAATAGTCTGTACCCACGCGGTAGACCCGGACACGTGTCCCTCTTACGAACAAAGTATAAAGATACCTAAACATATGAAGCCACGAAATGATGTCCAGCGAAGACTCACTGCAGAAACCGTTCAGCCCAAGCGCTCATCCAACCCCACTCAGAACAAGTCCTGAGAGGTGTGTATTAAATAATTCTCCCAGCATACGGAAAGAAGATACCTTTGTCGTGCGCCTGCGTTTTTTAAGAAGCGAATTTTTTTTGGGCCGCCGACCCCCTGCCAAATTCATTTGAGGTGGAAAGAGTTGCAAAGCTTAACGTTCACAGGTTAGTTACTGGTGGTAACAGAGTTGACGCTGTGGCAGTAGTCTTTCACAACATAACAAAATCTACAAACCGTAATTTCCGCGTTGTTCCACTAAAACACAAACAACACCACCAATAAGTTCCCATGCAAGATTTTTGAGACCGCCAAGCCACTTTATACTTCCGCTATTTATCGCAAAACGCCATACTGAATAAGCAGATACTTGTTGTTCGACTCAATAGTAGTCAATCAATTTACCCATGGGTTATCACAAATGAAATGTGTTTCCCTCTCAGGTTGAGACGAAATAGATCCCCGGAGCAATAGCCCGACCACCGTATATATCATCTTCCCGTCGGGTGTATAAGCTCGTAGTCACAGACTCCCTTGACAACTGCGAAGACTTCTAGATCCATGGAGCTCTCCTAAATTCCTCGCTTAAGGGCGCACCTACATGTTTAGGGCCCTTTAAGCTGTATAGAAAGTGGCGTTAATTCATTATTGACCAGCGTCGGATAACGATTTGTTAACCCAATCTGCCGGATTCTTGATCCACCTCCAGACTGACTATTCTCTGGTACCAACGCGCACCTTTATTCCGATCCCTACTTCTTGAGCACCCCCATCCTGACTTGGCGGTAAGATAATACACCAATGACTCATGAGAGAGAAGCTTGCCTTGGTTTCCTTATCGCGCATCCCCGAATTTGGCTATTCTGTTAGTCGAATCATTCTTCCTCTCCTGCTTGCCAGAGTATGAGTGCTCGATCAATCTTACTCTCTGACTCAGATAAATAAATCCTTCAAAATGTATGATGAGTATGTGACAGACGTCACATAGTTTAGGAGCCCGGCGATCTCGAGTGAGGAGCCAAACGAGGGTACACTGCGCCAGAAGGATGACAAGAGGCACAAAGCTGCAAGCGAGGCGATCGCAACGGACAGCAGAGTCCAACCAAACCTAATAGCGGGGGGTACAGTCGTCGACCTCACAGGCAGGTGGTCGCGTCCAAAGGGAGAACAGACTTGCTCGTCTAGCCGCGGGGTAGAGTCTGAGCGACTAGACGAGAGCCCAGGGCTGGCCGGTGCGCGGTGAAGAACCGGGCCGAAAGACCCCATAGATCGAGTATGAGACCCGGAATTATTCTTAGACAGGGCACCAAAAGAACTACTACGCATGAAGGAGAAGAACTTGTGGTAACAAGAAAAGTGACAATGGCACTAGCAAAAAACAATACTGGCGTTTGGTGCGCAGACTACCAAACCAGCACCAAAACCTGAACGAACAGTACAGAGACACTCAGACACAGCTACCGTAAAAGTAAACCCTAAATAGCAGAAAAAGCCAAGTTTCAATACATTAAATCACAGTCGTAAGTTCGCCTCCAAAAGAACACAAGTCTTTGCAAGAATATAAGAACTGTACAAAACGATGGCCAAGGGTTCAAAGCCATAAAATCGCACTAGCAGTAACCGGCACTGGGAACCACACCCAATCGTCAACTGGATTACTTAAAGAAAAGTGAACAGCATATAGAATTAGAATGATGAACAATACTAAAAAGCCCACTGTTCACTCACCTAAACACAGCCTCCAGAATGAGCAGCTGATTCACAAAATCAACAAAGAGCAAGCCAATAATACCAGTAGGATCCCGAGCATGATGGCTACAAGCTAAAGGAGATATTACCGAAGCATAGTCGTTAAACACCCAGAAGGCACAGACTGTGTCAACCACTGTTCCGAACATGCACTAAGTGCGACTGTAGTAAAAAAAGATCAGAAGAATCCAAGAAAAAAAGAAATAAAAAGAAATAAAAAATAAGACAAAAAAAAAAAAAAACTGCTTTTCTAAAAAGCAGGCGAAGGTATTCGTTGCTAGAATTTGATTGATGTGATAGCTCACGTTTCATATTGTGACTGTGTATTTATCTTTGTTAAAGGGACACTGCCACCTTAACATTAGATTTGAGTTGAGATAGCCATTTTGCTGGCATGGCGATTGCAATTATGCATGGTAAAGTAAAACAACCACTGCAGGTCGAAGTCAGCAGAGAATTTGAGTTTGATTTACATCTGTCAAAAACATTCCCAGTCCCCAATGATTTGAATGGGCCGTGAGCCGATGTCGTCGTCTCTCTTTACTAAATGTTGATTACAGTCGACTTGTTTTACGTTTGACAATACATTAGCTATACACTAGTCATATTTATGACAGCGTGAAGGTTTTCTTTATTCCCAAAGATTCCTACATATGACGTCATCAGACCAAATATTAAAACGTGTTTTTATTAAATTGAGCACTTTTTGTGAGAAACAATTGTCATAATCGTGTTCAGCAGCAATTACTTCATGTTATGCACCACCAATGGCGTACATTTGAGAACTCTTTGGAAGGTGGCAGTGTCCCTTTAAGGCAATTAGGAAATTATGATTGATTCCGTCATGGTCCATTTTTTAATCAGCCGCAACCCATGAACAGGTGACCAGGGGTGCCCCTGTTGACAGTTTAAACAGAACATAGAACATATAATTAACTCAAATGCCTCGATTTTTATCTTTGACCCGGCCTAGGCCTGTATGTGACCTCAGTTCGAAAACTTCGAGTATGTGATAGATGCGTCTCATTGCGAAATGCGAGCCTTCGAATGCCGCCTTGTGCGTCTCGCTGCAATCATTGGTTCCGGAGATGAGTGGGCAATATTTACCCTGCAGTCAATGGTGCTCGGCTGAGGCCCGGGTCAAGCGCGGGATAAATGATTAGTCATTTATGCATTGCATGCAAATCGTCAAACTATGCAATCCTAGAACAAGAAAAAATAATAATGATATGTGAAACTTAGCATTGAACAACGATTGGAAATAACTGACCTTTACCACCAGGAACCACATCAAACTGGCACCATCTTGTTCGAGCCAGCACGCAGCATCAGCCACCCTTGTGCTATCCCTGGCCATTAGAGTTCTACATGGGGCAGCTATCCCCATGGCTGGCCAGCGGCCAAACCTCATGGCTAATGGGGTGGGCCGGACTGGAAAATCTGTAGATCATGGCTGTGGCTACGGCTGTGGCTGCATAGTCTACCTGTTTTTTGTTTGGCATCAATATTATCAAACCAATCATGGTTAAAAGAAGCCTTGGCATGTTGCCATAACAGTAGACTGAAAATAAACACATAAAATGAATTTACAAAAATCCTCACGGCTGGCCAACGGCCAGCCATTGACATTTGAGAGTGGCTGTGTCTGGCTGTGGCTGTGATGCCATGGCTGTGGGGCGGCTAGGCCAAGGATAAGTGCAGCCATGTCGAACTCTACTGGCCATCACGTCTGCGCGGCTCCAGACCCGAGCCGGTTCACCAACGCGTGCCTTGCTACCCGTCAGGTACCTCTCGGAGAAGGCGGCTCTACTGGTGACGATCCTGCGCTGTGTCGGCCTGCCGGCACGCAGTGGCCAGACCGGCACCAATAGCGACCCGTACGTCAAGCTGCAGCTGCTTCCCGAGCGACAGCATAAGGTGAAGACTCGCGTGCTGCGCAACACTCAGGACCCCGTCTACGAGGAGGACTTCACGTTCTACGGCATCCAGTTCAACAAACTAGAGGTGAGAGCGGCACCTGGTGATTAAGAAGTAAGGACTGGGTACTGAGCAGTGGGAGCTGGGGGCTGGGGACCGGGGTCATTGAGACGGGAAATGGCCCAGACCATTGGACGTTGATGCACTGAGCTGAGGATCGGACGATTCAGACCTGGGACCTAAAACTGATGATTAGGCGCGAGACGTTGGAAATTGAATGTTCTGGGATTGGATATAAGTTCGGATATTTTAAATGCAGAACGTTATATTCAATGCGAGAAAAATGTCTTGTCACCAATTCGATTTCTGACGCAATTATGTGAGATAAGATGTCACTGAATTTGTGTATCTTTCTTTGTCAATGAATTAAGCTGGTAAATACCGTTGGACTGATTCGGGAACCAACAGATGCATTGGAAACATTACATTTTAACCGATCTTGATACACTGCGGAAAGGTCCATGTCCCAGTCAGCATTCAGTCTGAACATCAAACTGTCCAATATCACATCGAAAATTGAGTTTTACACGCTGGAACACGCAGGGATAACCAATGTAACTGAAAGTAAAGTTAATGTCAAAGGCCATTGCAGACAAATGCAATGACAACGTGCGATTTTTCTACGAGCTATCGTTTCCATCCATACCAAAACGCATCTGTTTGTTTAATCTTTATACCCCGACTAGCTGAAACTAAAGTCATACGGAAAATGTTGCCTACAATGCCCGATACAAGGTACGAAAAAAAAGATGCTCTTCTGAAATCTACCATCTCACATTGAAGGCCAACATAGTATGACAAACCATCTCCTGGATCTGAGATGACTTGACTGCCTGGATCCCTCGCTGATTGTCTAACCTGCCCTCGTGCCTCTTCAGAGCACTACGCTTCACTTCGTGGTGCTGAGCTTCGATCGCTACTCGCGTGATGACGTCATCGGTGAAGTGGTCTGCCCGATGTCGGGAGTGGAGCTTCTCTCCGAGGAGGAGGACACCACGTGCGAGCTCGTGCGCGACATTGCCCCACGCAGCATCAAGGTCAGTCAGATAGGCAGAGACGGACAGAGACGGACAGAGACGGACAGAGACGGACAGAGACGGACAGAGACGGACAGAGCCGGACAGAGACGGACAGAGACGGACAGAG
>VOPJ01013547.1:0-43805 GCA_014673585.1 Semibalanus balanoides
AAATGTTTTAAAATGTTTTAGTAGTAGCCGTTTTCACGCTTGACTAATTTGCGAGAAATGTGTCAACCCTCGCCTTATGGTCCCGTAGGGCGAGGGTTAAAACAATTTTTGCAAATAAGTCCATCGTGAAAACGGCTAATACTAAAACATTTTAAAAAATTTACAACATTTCGCGCAAAATAATCCATCGTGAAAACTCCTTGTAACTTATACATTTCAATAACGGCCAAAGCTAATAGCTATCTCAGTTTCAAACTAATACATAGGTGAAATATTCCCTTTAATGTAGTACATTGATGCCAATGTGTCACCTCACCTGTACCTATACACAATTTCGAGTGTGTAGTTGCAATAAACGCCAAGTAATTAGCTATTAACGGATGAAATTCATTCGCACGGATAGGCAGACGTGAGTCTTAGAACCAAGGTATAGTAGGATTAAATCGAAATAAAATGTACGTTATTGCAAAAGTGAAATATAAATAAAGATTGTGAGCTTCTGAGGACGAATTAGGGCGTAGTTTTGTTCGGTGGGTCAGTAAAACCGGAACTATCACATATTTACTTTCTTCATTGTTATGACTTCATTGTTCAGTCCTGTGAACTGGCCTAGTCGAGTGACCACTGTTCCAATATTGTAACGCCCTTTGACTTTCGAAAAGACGCTAGAAGAACTGCTTCTGCTTTAACAAACTGGGCTATCAAAGAAAGAGTTCAATCAATTGGACAGTCTCAGAAGCGAAATTGGCTGAATGAATGGCTTTAGACAAAAAGCGTGGACTTGTTTTCGTAGTTCGACTGAAATTACACAGCCTTTTCAGCGTTCAGGCTTTCGGTATTTTCACTGCCATCCAGCATTTTCGAGAGAAGGAAATCACAGCAGGCTAATTAGTCGACGCTTCCGCTAGCAGAAGCTCGAGCAGAAGGGCCTAAAATCCAGTATCGCCAACTATATCCTGGGGCTAGTGGCGGCGGAAGCGAGGGGGAGGGGGGGCACGCTTCCCTACCCATCGAAAGAAGTTGGGGTCAAACATTGCCCCCAAATGCTCATCCAATACATTGTTAATGAAGTTCTCACTATAGCGCATATAACGGACGGATTGAATGAGAATTTGCATATCTCAGCAGAGCAACGTCTCAAAAATTTGTCGCACCACTGTCGCGGCGGAATTATTATTATATTTCAGGTCTTGAGCTCATGCAATATTCGAGTGGATATAGCTGATTCCAAAATTGATGTTGCTGGTTCCAAGGTTTGGTGTATGGCCCATGTCATACCTGTCATACTGCATTCTCCATCCTTGTAACGTGCCTTTTCATCCGTTTTGTTTGGCTCTTTCAACGCTTGGGAAGGGGGCCCTTTCAACGCTCGGGAACGGGGCCCTTTCGAGGTGCTGACCCCCCCCCCTAGGAAGAAATCCTGGTTACGTGCCTGTTTCAAGTTAAAGTTGATAATCATTCCATGCTTATAACGGTTGGTACTCACAAGTCACAAGTAGGTACATACATACTTGGTAACGAATCCACTGTCTTAGCGAAAATTAGCCTGCCTACGCATTGTTTTTTTGCCATGAAGGGATATAGCATGTTCCATGCACTCTATCTTTTGTGAATATGTAACAAACTTATATAAGCAGACAAAAACATTTAACAAAAGTGCATTGAAATAGGCAGTTTAGCTTTGCCCCGGACGACGAACTATTCAGTGTTCACATTTTTTTCTCAAATAAATTATGTGTTTTTTCCATCAATTTTCAACCAAAATTTATATAATATACTATGTACATTGCATCAATTTTCAACCAAAATTTATATAATATACTATGTACATTGTACAATGCACACATGAAACATTTATCTAAATGGTTTATCCATAATCATTTATAAGTGTTTCAGAAAACCATGATGCATTCCGAGGATTAACTTGGCCGAAGATGGTGACGTATTTACTGTATGCGTTTTGTTGCATTGACCAATCAGGGTCGTTATCACGCTTCTAGGAGCACTTACATCATTGCTGGACCTATGACTTGTTTACACATAACATTCAAACCAGAGATGGTCACTGGCGGATCCAGGGGAGACAACCAGACCATCCCCCCAACAGTCTGGAAGGGGGCAACATGTCTTTTGTCCCCCCAACGCATCCGTAATGGCTGCCACAAAACAAATCACTACACAGTTGTTAATGCTAAAAAATTACATGCAGTCAGTGAGGCATTGCCTAAAAGAGATTAGAACGCTTGCTTCTCTTTTTGTCCAGTGTTTGGTAGGCACCAGTTAATCAAATAATATAATGTAAGCTGGAATGCATTCACTCGGAGAGCAAGGTAGAACATTCCTTTCTGCGTGACGATACAATTCCTTGGATCTGACTGATGATGGTAACATTACGCAGAACGTTGTTGGAGTCCATTATAGGCAACTCCGGCTCCTGTTGATACAGTTAACCTGCTTTGGCGGGAAAGCTTACGTAGGTTCTAGCAGAACACATATCTCACATTGGTAGCGTAGCGCTTTCGCCTCTCTGACTTTTAAGATGATTATAACGCCTGAGAGCCAAGCGCTTTATTCCTTTGCGCTGAGCTAAATGACTCCACTGATTCCATCGTGCATCCATACCACGAAGTTATAGGCTTTAATGAGGGCACAGGCTTGGCAAGGTTGAACAATTAAGACCAGTGAGACGCCTTAATCGGCGAAGAACGAGCGAGCCCGCAGAAACCAGATAGCAATAAAATTGGTATGCTGTCATCTAAACTCCATTCACCTATTACCTTTTGCGCATGCGTTCTGATGTCATTCTCCAGGCGTCTAACAACTAACGAACCTCCCGATACCATAGGATTCCGTCCTTCGCGATGTTCGCAACGCTTCGCACGCTGCTGTCCCTAGAGGACGGTTTCTCCCATGTAGTCAAGGAAGCAATCCACAGTTGCGGGATAGCCTTTCTCCCATTCTAAGAAATACCATATTCATCATTCCCTTTCTTGCCGTGTGAATATATATTGATTCTATATGGTTTCGCAATTTGGAAGGGGCCTATTTTGAAGCATAATTTCAAAAAAAAAATCGTAAGGAATTTTTTCCTTTTCAAAATCATAAAATTAAGTCAAAACGCCAATGTAAGAAAATCTTGCCTTAAGCTGATACCTTACCCGTTTCTACTAGATTCTCCGACAAACCTGTGTATAAATCTATCAGGTCCTGAGACTGGTACATAGGGCAAGCTTGTAAAGTAGGCAATAATAAGCTAGCAAATCGAGAAGATGAACACAACATTTTTAAAGCGCTATAAATAAATCTCAAAAAATAAATTATTAAAACTTGCAAATGACAAATTTTTAATTCCATTCCTATTATGCTTTTGGCCTCTCTACCAGTGCACGTAGTCAGATTTTTATCAGGAGGCATAACAAATCTGGAAAAAAAATTGATTCCTCAGCCAATATTGCTGCTGACGAAGCAGCGGCGAAGAGGGGGAGGGGTTAAAGAGTCGGGTCGTCAGTGAAATCCCTTCTCTCTAGTGTTAGTTTATTTTGCTTCAGGAGGCAATGGCCCCGGCCCCCACCCATGGCTAGTCCTGCCCTTCTTGTAGTGTGCCCAGTTTGCAACCCCTAAATGGGCAAAATAAAAGTAAATAACAAAATTAATTGAAGGGCCAAGTTATCAGATGGTGAAACTACTTGAAATCAATCAAGAAGTGCGATTATTCCAAATCTTATATTGCTTCTAAATAGCTGTTTTTTACAAGATCGGTGTTGGGTCTGAAGAAAGTCCTGGGTTGAGCGCCGCTAAGGAAAAATATAGCACCTGAGCGGAAAAATGTATGAGTAGAATGATGGAGATTAGAATGCCCTGATTTACGGTAAACCGGCATTCATTTTGCGAAAAAATCAGTAATTTTGTTGTAATTTGAGAAAATTATAATATGTTTACTATGTGACGTACACCCACCATATCTTGCCACCAAAGCGAGTTTATGTTCTTGCACAAGGAGGCAGAAATCAGAACGGCAAAAACTTTGCTCTCGCCCCCAAAGTGTACAGCTGCAAATGTGCCGCACCGCCACAGATGGTTAGTGCACGGTAGGCGTGAAACCGCGACTGGCATGGTCAGACCGGCTCGCGCTCGCGCCGGTTAGGGAATTTATTATACGTGGGGGCACGCATAGGAACCACTAGTGGCGAAGCGCCTGACGAACCGTTGGTGGCTAAAGGTCGGGGGACGCAAGTGTTAACTGAAATAAACTGAGCGTGACGTTTTTCAAAAAGCGAAGTGCTATGGTGCAATCACATGGATAGTAACTACGTGTATGACGTTAATGCGAAAACGGCATGGTTAGATTTGTGTGTACGTTGAAATAATAATGACCACATTAAGGACCAACGGTTTTTGCGTTGCAATAAATACTCAGCAACTATGTCGCTTTGAGGATTAAAATTTTCGTGTTTCGGATTTGGGAGTTCTCAGCCACACCCGACAATCTGGCTATCTTCAGTTAAAAACTAATTGTTAAAAAGGTAGCTATATTCCCTAAAAATTAAATGCCGAAAGAAAAATAATTCTGTAATGTATCTGATCGAGGAAACTCGCTCGCCGCTTTCAAAGCGCCAACTCTTAAATATCAGCAAAGCAGGAGCCCAAAATCGTGGTTTGAATGTGGTGAACTGGACCCCCCTCTCCCCCCCCCCCCTCCCCCCCCTCCCCCAGATCTAAGAAAGTTCATCTAAAAATCACCAAGCAGATTAGTGCATACAATCCTTTGTACCGCCTGATTATTCTTATTCGGTTATTCTTGCTTGTTTTCCAAGCTTTCGTAGGTAACGAGGAGCCGTGGGTTCTGTAACGATTACTATTGTTTGCAGCGTTCTGGATATTTTTACAGCATGGAACTGCTGAATATGCATCGCCTAGGCTGATTGAAACATTGCTTTCACAAATATGTAACGTAAATAACGCGACATAACTCATTATTTCCCACAAGAAACGTTATGATGAAGAAGTATCTGCTTGATCTCGTTGCATTGTATCATTAAAATAGGTATAAGATGGAATATAATAACCAGTAACCTCATAATAATTAAAAGAGATAAAATGCCAAAAATTATATTGAATATTTCGCCGTTGCCACTTTTTCAGCAAAAAACACTTTTTGTGTTTATTGCTGAAGAAGCCGCAATGGCGAAATATTCAATATAATTTTTGGTATTTTATCTCTTTTAATTATTATGAGGTTACTGGTTATTATATTCCATTTAATCATTATAATCAACCTAAATCAGATTTTCAATCATCTCAGATTAAAGTAAGTAGATATAATATGCAAAGCGTTCATATTCTACTATTTTGAACGTTGAGCAGCCAGCATTGGCGTCACCTGCTGTCTGCGCCACTTCATTTTTTAAGGTAGTTAAAATGAAAAATGAATTAATGAAAAAAATAATGAATGAATGAATGAATGAATGATGCATGAATAAATTAATAACTGAATACATGCATGAATGGATGAATGAATGAATGAATGAATGAATGAGTGAATGAATGAATGCATGAGTGAATGAATGAATGAATAAATAAATGAGTAAAAAAATGAATGAATGCATGGAAGAATGAGTTAAAGATGAATAGATTATTTAATGTATTAATTATTGTATGCAATAATGAATGAATGCTTAAACATAATACAGATCAGATCGATATTTCAGAGTTCATCTTCCTGACAACTAGGCAAACAATTTTCAAGCAGACCAGCATCGTTTTGTTTTACCTCCATCCCCGGCACGATGACCTCCGTTCCAGTCACGGTGACTTCTGTACCCAGCACATTGTCTTATGTCCTCATCACGATGACCTCCGCCCCCCTCACATGGTGACCTCTGCTCCTGTCACGGTGACCTCTGCTCCTGTCACGGTGACCTCTGTTCTCATCACGGTGACCTCCCCCGCGGCCCGCATGCCCCGCACGGTGACATCGGCTCCTATCACGGTGACCTCTGCCCTGGCACAATGATCTTCACTCCCATCATGGTGACCTCTACTTCCGCGCGGTGACCTCTGCCCAACACGGTGACCTCTGCCCTAGCAGGATGACCTCTGCTCCCAGCACGGTGACCTCTGCCTTCGCACGGTGACCTCTTCCCCGACACAATGATCATCGCTTCCATCATGGTGGTGACCTCTACTCCCGCTCGGTGACCTCTACCCCAGCACGGTGAACTCTGCCCTAGCACGATGACCTCTGCTCCCATCACGGTGACCTCTGCCCCGGCACGATGACCTTTGCCCCGGCACAATGATCTTTGCTTCCATCATGGTGACCTCTACTCCCGCGCGGTGACCTCTGCCCTCGCCTGGGAACCTCTGCTCACATCACGGTGACCTCCGCCCCGCACGATGACCTCAGACACCAGCTAACTGCGCCGCCAGCCGCCAGGAGTCAGCCAGTGCTGGGCGGAGCCGCGCTGCCGCTGGCTTCCTGGCAGCCGGGTCCGAGACACCCGGCGCGGAGAATAATCTTTACGAGTCGGTCATATATAGGAGAAGTAATTACGGCTCTGTCACTGGTCGGGCGACGAAAGTCTCGAGCCGCGCCGCCAGCGACTCGAACTGCCGCCCCCCGGGGAGCGCCAGTTCCAATCAGTTCTCGACATTGGCTAATTGGATTGGTTCTTTGGCGGCCAGAAAACATGTCGTTTATAACGCCGTCACGTCTCTTCATTAATTGGTCTCTGGTGCTGGTACCTGACGTGGGCTAAACGCCGCCATCATATCTCCGTAAACCACGGCCAAATCCCGCCAAATATCGGTTCAACGGTGGAATAGTGTTTGATATAATGTCTTTAATTTACCAGGATGGCTTCGTGACGATTGGCCCGCAGTTATAGCATTTCGATGTCAAAGCAGGGAGGAGTGGTGTAGCTCTCTTGACCCTGGTCCTAGTCAGATATATTGCCTATGATAACAATTCATTGAAGAACTTCGACTCTACATTGACAATGTATATTTATAACGTTGGATAACAACTTTATTATTTATTAGAATACGACATTCGAGCAAATCCAGTCAGCTGCGGGTAAGCTGACGGGAAAACACCAAACAGTTTCTGGTTCATACGATGCTAGAGTGGTAACGACATCTGGTTATACGTTTATTACGAGCGAGCGCTTCGCGCTCGCTCGTCTTTACGTGGTTATGAGCGACCCGACCCGAACCGTGGCGACGCTTTTGAGAAGCTAATATATTTGCAACCGCACGTCCGATTGACAAACGGGCTTCTTTGCTGAGTAGCCCCATCCAAGCTATCCTGCTTTTTACCAGTGCCGACTGCATGTGGGTGACTCACTCGACGACCACTGCGCCTGGCGCGTGCTGCGCGAGGGGTGTTGAAAGGTGTTTCGGTCGCAAAAACTTCGCAACGGCTGGGCTGATTGTGTTCGAATTTGGTGTGTGGTTAGGGACCCCTCAGCCGCCGCTTTTCCACTAATCAGGGGTGGGTTGCCCTTTCACGTGCGCACGTGCACACCCCTATTCTATATTTCCGGAACGGCTGGACCGATTGTGTTCTAATTAAGCGTGTGGTTAGGAATCCCTCAGCCGCCGCGTTTCCACAAATCAAGGGCAGGGCGCCTCTGCACGTGCGAACGTGTGTAAGCGGGTTTCCGCTTACGGATTTCGGTTCACCGTATAGTGACATCGGTTAAAGCTGCAGCTCTATTTGAATGTTCGATTTGTCTATTTTATTCACAATACTTTGCTTTAGTGTTACGTTTTGATACAACTGTAATTGGCGTCTGATATAATTAGAGACTGTTTCGTTATGTAAATTACTTAGCCATTAAAAGTTATATCGATTTAAGGTCAGGTCACGCTCAGCGTATCGGCGAGCCGAGCGGTAGGCGACCGACCAATCAGAAGCGCGATTATTCCAACCAATGGGAGCGCGCGCCGTGCGGGCTGACCTGCGGTCAACCGGCAGCGGTAACCGCGCAGGGACTTGCTCGTGAGCTGTTGAGTGCGACGCTACCTCACGCCTTCCTGAACGGTGAGATTGTAATTGTGTCAACGAGTATTGTTAGATTGTTTCTAGTATTCTTTGTTTGCTGTTCCGGTATGTTCTGTTAAAGTATTATGTAACTTTGAGGTATGTTTCGCGGCAGATTACTGTTGAGTTGATGCTTATCTTGTGTTGCCTTTCCAGGGCGTTGTTGCTTCTGTTGTTTTGTTGTTTTGCTCTCGTCGCTGCTATTTTCGGTGTGCTGCCCCAGTCTGGGCTGCACCGCGATGGAGAGAAGCTGGGAGCTGCCCCGCCTGAATAGATACCGTCGACCTGCACCACGACTTTGAGACGGAGAGCTTCCAGGGCGGCGGAACCAATGGCCCCCTTCGACCCACGCTACCGAGCCGGAGGGATAACCGGCTTATACGTGCACACCCCTAATGTATATCTCAGTAACGGCTGAACCGATTGTGTTCGAATTTGGTGAGTGGCTAGGGGTCTCTCAGCCGCCGCCTTTCCACAAGTCAGGGGTGGAGTGGCTCTGCACGTGCGCTCGTGCACACCCCTATTATATATCTCAGGAACGGCTGAGCCTATTGTGTTCAAATTTTGTGTGTGGTTTGGGAACTTTCAGCCGCCACTTTTCAACAAGTCAGGGATGGGTGCCTCTGCACGTACAGTTGCCGGCAGAAGTATCGCTACCCCCTGGCTGGCTCGCCTGACGAACACTGGAGCGGTAGGCTGTGCCGCGTCAACACCTCGGGTCGTTCAGCAGTCATTATAACCGCCACAGTGACACGGCGAGTTAGTTTTATGAAGCGTATATATTTATAGAAAACGCCACGACCATGGGCTGACTAATATATATATGAGTGGGGCAGACCCGGAGGGTCAACTATGGTCGGTGGGAGGGGGGAGGGAGCGGCGAGCTCGGAGTTGGTTGTGGTAAGGTGATGCAAGAATAAGGCGGATGTACGCAGCACATAGTTAAACACGTTTTCAAAAGACGGCACACAATATTTTTTGGATTACGCTAGGTAGCAGACATATAGAGAAAGAGAGAGAGAAGAGGAAGAGACAGAGACCAGAGACGAGACAGCAGAGGACAGACAGAGACAAGACAGACAGAGACAGACAGAGAGACGAGAGCAGAGAGACGAGAGACGACGGGGAGCCATTTATGAACTTTATATATTTAAAATTGAAAATTGAAAATATAATATAAATAAATATATATATTATATATAGTATATATAATATATATATATATATATTAAATAATATATATTATATTTATATATATAATATACTATAGATTATATATTGTTTTCATAGTTTGGTTAAATGACCGAATTCCTTAGCATATTACTAAATATATCTTTGAGATCTTTTCCTAGCACTTTAATATGTTTAGCATTTCTCATTACCTCAGATAATCAGTCTCAAGTCAAAAAGTCATTAATTGCAACCGGTTTCGGGTCCATATATCACATGACATTAATCAAGCATAAGCATACATAATATAAAAAAATAATAATTAACATTGACTAAAATAAATAAAATAATACATTACATTGCACAACCTATCTGTTGTGTCGTTTTTCCAAATCGAATCATTCACGTAACATTCACGATCAAACACGTAATTTTCAATCAATGTTAGGCATGCAAAGTTGTCCGCGCTCGCGTCTACGAAATACACAGTGGAAAATTGAAACTTTCTACGTTACACACTACTCTAGACCGTCCTATCATGAAGGAATGATAATCCTTCATGGTCAAGGACGCTGGATGTCAAGGTCGGCCTCAGAAACTGACTCGCCAAACGCCAAATTTGATACATATATATAATATAATATATTATTATATATATATATTTTATATATATATAATATATATATATATTATATATATATTGAATATATCAATATATATTATATATAAATTATAGGGAGAGTATATATGTATATATATATTAAATAATATAAAAAAATAAGAATAAATATATATACTATATATTTGGATATATAAATTTATTATAAATATATATGTTTATATAGTATACAGTGCGTGTGCGGCATAAGTCAATACATTTTTGATGCCAAAATTAAAGGTGATGTGAATCGTTGCTTGCCTGGCGGTCACCCTCCCCGTGCTGACTCGGGGCCATTGCTGCTTCACTTTGAATAACGGACGGTGCCAAACGCTGTTGATACTGGAGGTGCCAATCTCTACAAAATAGGCACCTTCGTCAAATTTGGTAATCATAAGTGTATCAGAACTTATGCCGCACCTGTATATATATATATATATTATATATATATTACATCTCATATATATAATATTATATGTATATATATATATATATATATATATATATTTATATATATAATATATTATATATATATAATAAATATATATATAAATTAATATCATACGGTATACATTTATAATAAATATTTTATTTTATATATTTTCTATAACTAAATATACATATAATAATATTATATATTTTTTTTATATTATATATATTTTATATATATAATAATATATATATATATCTGGATCTGTATCTATACTATATCTAATCTAAATATCTATATATCTATATCTACATTTAATATATATATATATTATATATTTATATATATTTATATATATATATATATATTTATATACATATAATAAATAATATATTATATATATATATCCATATATACTATATATATTATATATATTATAAATAATATATTATAACATATATATAATAATATAATATATATATATATATTTATATATATATATATATATATATATATATTTATATAAGTGTAAATGGTCCGGCTACCGGCTACCGGCTCCTCTCGCTCTCGCTCTCGCTCTCTTCGCTCTCTCGCTCTCTCGCTCTCCTCGCTCTCTCGCTTCTTCTCTTCTAATGTCCGCTACCTAGCATAATCCAAAATATTTGTGTTTCCCGTTTTTTTGAAAACGTGTTTCAACTAGGTGGCTGCGGAATGCCTGTATTCTGGGATCACCTCACAAACACACCAACTCCGAGCTCGCCCGTCCACCACCATAGTGACCTCGGCGGTCTGGCCCACGTCATAATATATTTACGTCGATGGTCGTGGCGTTTTCAATAAATATATACCCTTCATAAAGTAACTCGCCGTGCCACTGTGGCGGTTAGAATGGACTGGCTGAGCGACCCGAGGTGTGACGTGGCACAGCCTACCGCTCCAGTGTTCGTCAGGCGAGCTAGCCAAGGGGTAGCGATACTTCTGCCGGCAACTGTACGCACTTTTTGTATTTCAGGAACTACTTGCCCGATGGAGTTGAAATTACCAAACATTTCCTTCGCGCTCGCTCGTTCATCGCCAACTACGGCGCTTTACTGTAGCTATGAAAATGTTAAGGATAATTTTGCCTTGTTTTAGTTACTTTTTGATTTGATATTCATCTGTTTTGTTTTGTTGGAATCCTGACAGAACCCAGCGTTACGTTGTAACTCTATAATATATTTTGTTTCCAATTGAAGCACAATTACATCCAATTGCTGTGATAACCATTATGAATTTAAATGTGTATTATAATTGACACCATGAACCAGTATCATCTAACGTAACTGCACAAGAAACATCAGCGTTTGGCTGTTACCACTTACCAACCTGTGTCTGCAAACTCATCCTAACCAACTCACTGATATATACTGGTGACAACAGTTTCCAACATGTTATCTACACTGACCAGCTACGAACTCTGCAACTGGATGAATCTGCTACTATAGCGATAACATGTCTGTAGTCGACATTTTCAATAATCACCCGGCCTTGTCTGATTCCGAAGACTTTCTCAACGGTGATTGAATATCAGAAGTTCACGTAGTAAGTCTGTCACTGCCGTCCGAACAGTAGTTGGTGCGACAGAGACTGGTTCCTGGGTCACAAAGTCTGTAATTGACAACACTCGGATTTAACTGTCACCGGGTGGCGTGGCCTGCGGCCCAGTGCTGAAGGCTTGAGATAAATCAGCACGTTTGATTACATCGGTGAAAGTCAGAGCTAGGTAGTCACTTCTGGCGTCGTGTGACATTCATCTATGTTTGAAATTTGTTTTTTGTTTGTCCCATGATATGTGGGAACAGCGAAAGGCATGACAGAGTCATACCTATGTTGTATATGTATGGTAGTCAGTGACATCGGTAACCACACACAGAATAGAGCGCTAATCGTAGCTGAAGATAAAGTCTATATTTGTCTTCGATAATTTAATTATTCAAAGATGCAACACTGATCTGCTGATTGACAACCTTAAAGGTAGAGTGCCACCTCGCGGGCCAATCTATAATTTTTGGCGTGTATCAGTAGATTAAGCGTGTCCAATTTCACCTGCAAAGTCTGGGATCCCGAAACTCCCCCCATTAGATCAAAAAATATAATACCACCTTGCAATGATTGTCAATCATTCGTAAAATTGGAGTTCGCCTCCTCAGTATATTGAATCATTTCTTTGCGGACTATAGTTTTATTTTCAATATTGCAAGACTCAACATCACCATTCCAATAGTGAAGTTAATATTAACAATGTCTATGCAGTTAATCATAATTGACAGCAATCTTAGTTTGTTTCATTATCAAAACAGCAAGAATGGCTATGGCTTGACTTGAAGCGTAACAAGTTCAGTAACGTTACCTTGTGACACAGATGCATAGACTTTTCAAGGTCATGTCTCGGCGAATTTGTACACTTCGGCTTTGGGCGCGCTTCTTGGACACGTAACAGTTGCGCCAAAACAGCATGAGAGCAGTCATCTTGAATTCAGTGCTGACCACAGCTGGAACCAACGCTTTGGAGTCGGACGACACAAATGCCGATGCATTGCCTTAGAACAATTTTGAGCAAAAGCATACATGATTGTTAATTTCCACCATTCATTCAAGTTGCTTTCTAGAATTCCTACAGAGTTTGCACTATCCCTTTAACCATATTTCTTTCGTGCTAAAAAAACGCATCTGTTGGGGGGGCTATTTGGCCCACTTTCTATATCGGTAATCGTTTGACCAATTATTTCCGGTAAAGCGGAATTATATTCCTTTGAGCATGACCAACATAATTGCATTCCTATATTCTTAAACATGCAAAATTTTGTAATGGGCGGATGCGGGTAGCAAAAATATTGGGCAAATATGCATTTTTAGATTCGTTGTCCTGGGACTTGTTTGAACGTCATGTCTTCGTGTTGTTAGATTTCGCCACCTAATTGCATGCATGCAGTAACATCAAATTATTTGTAAAGTTTGGGGAAATTAACCCAACAGCGTCCTCAGGCAAATCCAAAGGGGGTATCTAAGTGTGTGACTATCATATTTGTATTGCTTCGACTTCTGTTTTAGATGCTTATATTTATATGTGTATGCATGATAAAGTAAATGATGACAGTTTTTGTTGTGCAGTGGTGTGCTTAGAAGTGGAGGGGAATCGAGGAAACTCTTGTTGCTGAACAAGCCTTTTGCGCGTCGTCTGCGGGAATAGAAGATGTTTGCATGCTTTTCTGTGACCAAAGGACTAAAGTGGTCGGTTTCTCCCCTTTCACTGATAGTTGGAGAAGCCACTGCTGCCTCCCCAGGACAATAAACCCTCGGGGGCGGGGGGACGCACACTTGTGCCGGTACGAGTGCGCTGCCGCACGGCCCTGGCGTGCGCTCTTCTGTCGTTGTTGGTGACGTGAGATTGATCCAGCCAATCTGTTTGTCTCAAACAATATGTCGCTGAAGTCACCTTTGGGCAATACAAAATTAAATAAATTATGAAACGTTTACAAAGTATTGGTATTTGGTATAACAGGTCACCAAGGTTCAAATTGATATATATATATATATNCAGAGCTAGTAGTCACTCTGGCGTCGTGTGACATTTCATCTATGTTGCATTTGTTTTTGTTTTGTCCATGATATGTGGGAACAGCGAAAGGAATGACAGAGGTATACCTATGTTGTATATGTATGGTAGTCAGTGACATCGTACACACACAAAATAGAGCGTAATCGTAGCTGAAGATAAAGTCTATATTTGTCTTCGATAATTTAATTATTCAAAGATGCAACACTGATCTGCTGATTGACAACCTTAAAGGTAGAGTGCCACCTCGCGGGCCAATCTATAATTTTTGGCGTGTATCAGTAGATTAAGCGTGTCCAATTTCACCTGCAAAGTCTGGGTCCCGAAACTCCCCCCATTAGATCAAAAAATATAATACCACCTGCAATGATTGTCAATCATTCGTAAAATTGGAGTCGCCTCCTCAGTATATTGAATCATTTCTTTGCGGACTATAGTTTTATTTTCAATATTGCAGACTCAACATCACCATTCCAATAGTGAAGTTAATATTACAATGTCTATGCAGTTAATCATATTGACAGCAATCTTAGTTTGTTTCATTATCAAAACAGCAAGAATGGCTATGGCTTGACTTGAAGCGTAAAAGTTCAGTAACGTTACCTTGTGACACAGATGCATAGACTTTTCAAGGTCATGTCTCGGCGAATTTGTACACTTCGGCTTTGGGCGCGCTTCTTGGACACGTAACAGTTGCGCCAAAACAGCATGAGAGCAGTCATCTTGAATTCAGTGCTGACCACAACTGTGACCAACGCTTTGGAGTCGGACGACAAAAATGCCGATACATGGCCTTAGGACAAGTTTGAGCAAAAGCATGCATGATTGTTAATTTCCACCATCCATTCAAGTTGCTTTCTAGAATTCCTACAGAGTTTGCACTATCCCTTTAACCATATTTCTTTCGTGCTAAAAAAACGCATCTGTCGGGGGGGGGGGGCTATTTGGCCCACTTTGTATATCGGTAATCGTTTGACCAATTATTTCCGGGAAAGCGGAATTATATTTCTTTGAGAATGACCTACATAATTGCATTCCTATATTCTTAAATATGCAAAATTTGGTAATGGGCGGATGCGGGTAGCAAAAATATTGGGCAAATATGCATTTGTTAGATTCGTTGTCCTGGGACTTGTTTGAACGTCATGTCTTCGTGTTGTTAGATTTCGCCACCTAATTGCATACAGTAACATCATATTATTTGTAAAGTTTGGGGAAATTAGCCCAACAGCGTCCTCAGGCAAATCCAAAGGGAGTATCTAAGTGTGTGACTATCATATTTGTATTGCTTCGACTTCTGTTTTAGATGCTTATATTTATATGTGTATGCATGAGAAAGTAAATGATGCCAGTTTTTGTTGTGCAGTGGTGTGCTTAGAAGGGGAGGGGAATTGAGGAAACTCTTGTTGCTTGCTGAACAAGCTTTTAGCGCGTCGTCTTGCTGGATAGAAGATTTTGCATGCTTTTCTGTGACCAAAGGACTAATGTGGTCGGTTTCTCCCCTTTCACTGATAGTTGGAGAAGCCACTGCTGCTCCCAAGCAAATAAACCCTCGGGGGTGGGGCGGGGGGGGGGGACACACACTTTGTGCCGGTAACGAGGGCGTGCCGCACGGCCGGCGTGCGCCTCTAACGTCGTGTCTGGTGATCGTGAGATTGATCCAGCCAATCTGTTTTGGCCCAAAACAATATGTCCTGAGTCACCTTTTGGGCAATACAAAATTAACAGAAATTTATGAAACGTTTAACAAATATTGGTATTTGGTATACGACAGGTCACCTACAGGTTTCAAATGATATATATATATATATATAATATATTTAATATATAATAATTTACGTATAATATTATATATATATATATATATATATATATATATATATATATATACACACACAAACACCACCAGAGATTTTATCAGCCAATCTGTTCGCCTCAAACAATATGTAGCTGAAGTCACCTTTGGGCAATACAAAATTAAAGAAATTATGGAACGTTTACAAGGTATTGGTATAACAGGTCACCAAGGTTGGGTGTCCACTAATGATTGAGAATGACTTTTCAATGCTATAACTTCCTTATACTTCTACGGAGCTTCATCAAACTTTCAACACTGGAACATTGGGTCCTTTGGTACAGCATGCCATTCAGTGAACCTTATGCAACGGTCCATTGGAGTTTGCGGAGTGCACGTGCAGACCCTGCATCATAGTGAGCGGAACCTCTGGGTCGATTTTTATCAAGGCCATGATGATGATTCTTTTTTAATACGTGCTCCAGAAGGCAAACCCAGCCCTCCCTCGATACCCGCTCTGCTTTAAAGCATGTCCCAAAATCCTCTTCGGGCTGAAGTTGGGGCACGTTGGGCGGGCTGTTCCCAACATCTCGTTTCAGGGGTGCACTCCGGCCTCCTCCAGAAGCTGGCCAAGTGGTGCACGCGCAGTATTCGGATGCCGTTACCAGTCTGTCCGGAAGGTATCCACGTCTGAATATTTAAAATCGGATAAACCGGTAACAGTCCTCTCTCAGACACAATAGACGTAGACGCCGCCATCGACGATTCGTATCACTCGTGGAGGAGCACATGGACTTGAAAAATACCCTCGGTACATGGATGGATCGATACTATTACTTCATCGGATACTTTCCCATAAAGCCGAAACTTGACTTCTCCTGGACATCCAAATCTGGCCCAGCAAAAAATGCATCCAGGCATTTTGTGTCCAAAAAGGTGATAATCAGATTCATCGTCCATTCGGTCGATCATTTTTGCCAAATCCTGCTCACTGGCTCTGGCTTGCCTCTTGGTCAACAACTTCATGTATAGAGAATGCAAATCTCGCGCATTTATTATATATTTTGCACTTGCAATAGAAATATTATTTCAGCTGAAGTCACATCAAAATTTATGGATCCACGATCAAAAACATTGTAAAAAATATGTCAAAGTTGATTCTCAATAATTATGGACACCCGTTGGTCACGCCATGGGTTCAACTCCCCCCCCCCCCCTAAGTAATCGCTGGATCCGCTTATGCCACACAAATCAAATTTTTTGATTCATGCGGATGATATTGCATGAAATTACCCACTGTAAAATAACGTTCAGGGTCACTACACACAATGTATGTAGACGGAGTCAAACTCATGACCCCAAAATCCGTCCCTAGAGTCTCGCTTGGGAAACTAAAAAAATCAAAAGATATCGAACATATGCAATGCATTGCTATAACCGGTCAGCAAGTTTCAAATTGATATTTTTGCTATGTAGTTGCACGTCGTTGGTCCATAACTCCCACCTAATTTCATCCCTGGAGCCGCACATAACATTGGTCCATGCGCTTGCGTCCCACCCGTGGAACCGCCTATGTCACAAAATGCAATTTTCGTCTATGTAGATGATATTACACGAGAAAGTCCACCACAAAATACCGTTTTGAGTTACTAAGCACAATGTGTGTGTGTACACATGCCCCCAAAACCTGTTCCTGGAGTCGCATGATGGGAACCCAAAACTATATAAAAATCACGCACGGCGTGCAAGGAATAGCTAAGAAGGTTCACTGAGTTTTTTATCTTCAGGTTTCGATGAAATACCATTGACCCAAAATGCCTCCCCCAAAACGTCCCTGCAGTCGCTCATGCGCAAACAAAAAAAAAACATGAAAAATGTTTAACATATTTACAAAAGCAGTTCAGAAATGTGTGAAAATCGTAGGCTCGTATCTACAACGGTTAAAAATGGGAAGTGATTCTCTTTGAAAGCCGAGTCACGCTGAAAAACAAAACATGCCGTCAAAAACAACGCCTGGAGCCGATACTGGTGAACTGACAACATTGAAATTTTAAAAATGTACCCAATGAATATTTAGAAAAAGTTCAAACGTTTTATGGCCGTATCTTTACTCGTTTTGGGGGCAGGAGAGGAAAACATCTTAAGGGGGGTCATTTTAGCCACTCCCGACAATAATGGTGTTAACCCATGCATTTCGGCACCGATAGAATAACAGTGAGGAATGAAGTACCACAATAAAAAACACCGTATAATGTATATGTATCAGACACTGCATGCTGAGTCCGTACCTCTGTCACGGCCGACACAGGGGGGGTATCGCACACCCCCTGGCTAGACAGCTGACTGAGGTCCGGCACCTGCAGCCTGACGAGTTGACTGCTCACTGTCGTGTCCAGAGTCGGGGTGGGCTGCTTCAGCCCGATCGGAGTCAGAGTCGGTGTCGATGGATATCTGTTGGACAGTTGATTGTATACCGAATAGTTCTGGTGTAGGCTGATCCAGGGAACTGTGAGAACTAGGGTCTTCCTGCAGGTTCCGTTAACTGCAGTAACAGTTGGCGACTTATTGATTGGTTGTTACCTAGGTAACGACTAACTTGCAGATTATATAACATATATACAGCATAGACCTTTAGATGAAGTCAATAACCACGATATAGTTGAACATCAATATTTTGTCGGAAGAGCTGAAGTACCTATATTATTGTAAAGATCTTGGATCCTGGTGACGCTTTCGCCAACATTTAACATTGGATTTAGAATCCTCAAGGATCCTACAACAAAACTGACCGAGGATCTATGATCCCAATCGACGCAATTGCACAGTGGATATATGAACCCAGAGGTTCCCGGATCCATCATCCAGATCCCAGGGATCGGATCCTGCATTATATTTGCGATTCATTTACACATCTTTAGCGCTGTCCAAGAACATTAAAAAACAGCAACATATCGAATTGAAATGAATAAACGACAAATAAGGTCGCCACAGTTCCGGAGTTACTTCCATGACCGAAAACAGACGGTAAGCGGGGGCTGCTCCCATTCCTCTTCCACTGACCCACGGAGTAGCCCAGGGTTTCCTAGTCGGACTAGTTCTCTTCCTCATCTTTATCAACGACTTGTCCTCCTCCCTCACCCACGGCAACCTCCTGTCCTACGCCGACAACACCCAGCTCCTTGACCATTTCCCACCGACTGCCGACGGCCTATCCAACTAGAAGGTGCGCTTCGAACTTCGAAGAGTCGATGCTCCAGCTCCAGAATTGGTTCAGGCATACAGTCTGAAAATGAGTCCAAACAAGACTTCTTTACCATCATCGGAACCAAAGCATCCTTCAAAGGTCAATGACTTTCACATCACTCTGTCAGGCTCGGAAATTTATCCATGCCAAAATGTAACAAATACTCGGAGTTCTCCTCGTCCAGCACCTGACATGGGAACCTCATATATCCATGGTGGTCCGACGATGCAACGCCATCCTTTCATCTCTCGTTTATATCATTTTTTTCATCTCTCGTTTATCTCGTTTATCTCGTTTTTATCATTTTTACATTTTTTTTTGACAATCATGTCTATTATCATGCCAACCATCCAACGCATAAATACTTTCATCTCTCTACAAGATCCGCCATCACTTCACACCTGATGCTATTTAACTCCTTATCCACGCCAACATATTTCCCCATATCCAATACTGTCTATCCGTTTGGGGAGGAGCCGCCCAGTGTCACTTGCACCGAGTGCAAAGGACATCAACTTCGCGGCCAGGCTGGTCACGGGAGTGTGACGTTTTGAGCATGTGACACCTGCCCTGCTGTCTTTTGGCTGGCAGAAAGTCGATGAGACGGTGCGCCAGCACGACTGCATCCAGGTGCAGAGAGCGCTTAACGCTGAGCAGTGTTTGGTTTTGGTTTGTGGACCAAGCACCGCATCCTCTTGGGATCATAGTGCTGGAACTCTCACCCTGTTGCGAGGGTTATTATATGGAGGCCGGGCGACTGTTTCAGCGGCCCGCCCAGGGATTCGACCCTGGGTCACCGGCACAGAAGACAGAAATCCTGCCCCTGCGCCAGATTGCTCCCCGCTCTGAGCAGTGTCCTCCCGCCATTAGTGCCATGTTTGTCTCCGGCGAGCCCAGAGAGCGCTTAACGCTGAGCATTGTCCTGCCGCCATTAGCGCCATGGTTGTCTCCGGCGAGCCCATGTATCGCTACTCGAGTCCCAAGCTGCTGTGGCAGGAGCGCTGCAACTGCCGTGGCAGGGCTGGTACAAACGGTTTCGGTGGCCCCCGACCAAATCTGGCTGAAACAAAGTGGGGCCCTGAGGATTGTAGCTGAAGCAGATCACACTGCCACCTTTTCCCAGCAAACATATTCAAATTCCTACCCATCAAATGACGTTTTTACAGCAAAAATCGCATTAAAGTTGTCCTCGCTCACCATCACAATGGTCTTGAGTGGCCGAAATAGTATGAATGATTTTTTTTTGGCCCGGAGCAAACTTGAAAGGGCATTTTCTGGCGCCCACTTTATGCATTATGATCGCACTTTTTACCAGCCCTGTGCCATTGTCTAAACTGTCGAGCAGCCAGCGTGCGTTTACATTTAGAGCGGCAAAAAACCTGGAACATTAGAGATGCTGCTCTCTGGCATCTCTAAGGTCGCGGTCTCCTATGTGCGGCTGGCATGTGAGTTTGTCATTGTTTTTGTCCGCTTCGATTTGCCTATAGTTGGTGGTTAAGCCTCATACCATGTGAGATGACAGTTCTGCCGTGTTCAATGTGTGTGCTTTTTACTGACCACGATCGTATATTGGTTTTATTTTATCGTGTTAACTCTATGCTTTTGTGTTCGTATATCACTACACATGCACTGTGACTGGATACGTAAAAACCACAACGCGGGATGTTTCTTAATCAATTACTATGACTAAGACTATGACCTTTTCTCGAAGTTCAACCAAATGCTTAAAGACAAGTTATTATATTTGCTGAATTTCCGACTACAGGTCAAATATAATTACTTGTTTTGACGATTTAATGAAACTACGAGGAAAATTTTTATTTTTTATTGCATATTTTATGCTTAACCATTCTTCCCTGAACGAACACCAAAAACAAACATTGAAACCATGAAGTGAATCTATGATATGCAGATTTTTAGCAAGTCTGCTACTTTTCACGTTTAACTGAACATAGTCAAAAGGTGCACCTTATAGTTGTTCTGCATCCTGCATGATGCAACGCACAACACAATCTATTGTAACACCCTTATTCATAGCCGGTCTCATTTTTATGCGCTCAATCTCTTCATTGTTATTCTATGAATACATTTCCTTTGAAATAGCACCTTAATGTATGAGATGCGCCCAGCAATCTCCATCGCAATAAATTTTCCGGTTGTTGCGGGCTGAGACCGAAGTGAGGTGGGTGGAGTATAAGCTTTATCTTGCATCTTGTAAAAGACAAAACTGTTTGCTTGGTTTCTCCTTTCCTCCTGAGCTCCTGGTTTCAGAAAATGAGAGCCAAGATGAGCGTCTCTGGAATGGCTCTTTTAATGTAATGACACACATTGATTTTAAATGGGATTCTTTTCTTTTCAGGGACCCCTCCGTTTTTTGCAGCCGTATTTTTACCACTAAGATAGCATCGCGATCGGACATATCAGCGCACTGAATCACTCTCTGCCTTCTAATTCTTTGTCGCACGAACCAGCGCTTTTTATCCACCAACCAGAAGCTTCCGAACTCTCGACTTCCCTCGGTTCCTCAAGGCCGGGAATGATTCTTAGCGCCGGGAGGAGCACATTGCCACCCGTAACTCTCGGATATTGCTGCGCTCCCCTCCCTAAACCCATTCAATTTGCGGCAGAATCACACCATTCGTGCCCCGGTGGCAGGGACGCCGGGTTGATGACCGGACGTCTATTACTGTAGCTATGGTAACAGACAGACGCCGGCAGCGGAACAGACGCGGACGGTAGACAGTAGACACACATTAGTACATGGTTAATGCAATGCAGGTAGAGGTACAAGTGTCGAATCAGACCGAAGGAAGACAGACCGAGGTCATAAGCGCTGGCGGAGCCGCAGCGAAACAAAGACAGGCTGGGACAGGAGACACATAATTTGACTCGCTGAGAATAGTTAAAGATATTACGCAATATCGACCAAATATATGAATGCTGCGTGCTTTTTTATTTAGATTGATGATCTGCGTGCATGAGCATCTAAAATACAAATATAATTTACAAATAACAAGAATTCAGACATCAGTCTATGCCGTGTGCTGGATAAAACATTGTCCATTTTGAGAATTGTTATTATATTCATCATGTTAAATAATGTGCTAACTAACTCGTCATCTGTAATGGAAACATATCAATGTACATAAATTGCGCAGTGGCAGATAGCATCATACCGTAACAAACTCAATGAGTATCAAGTGATGATATATAATATCTAGGTTGGAAAAGAGTTACAGATGATTAACAACAAAGTCATAATACAAACTTTCTTACAAGTTAAAGCTAACGACATTAAAAAGACCGTGCAGCTTCTGACAACGACCAAAGCTAAAATGTACGCCTATTGCTGGTTCTTATCATTTAGGAGCTTCATTGTGTTAAACCCAGGCCCGGACAGAGGGTTCTAGCATCTGCCATGGCATCGGAACACCTTCGTACCGGAACATCTTTCTTTTTATAAATTAGTCCGAATGTTCTGTGAATGCTATGGCTTTCCGAGGTCAGGACCGCGCTAAGCAGAGCCTGTTGCGCTGGTCTGACCTCACCACCCCGATGCGCAATTCCTGTTGGCCGGCCAGAATTATAGAGACGAAAGTGTGTTTACGGTGGCCGACAATACCTGGACACGGTCCGCCCGCTCGCTGACGTCACCTGGCCTTGAGTGCGACCGCTGACGGCCGCAGCCATCCCAGTCAGGAGCAAATAGCGAGCGCCGAATCGACTCGTGAACCCAGGCTGCCACTACTGAGATAGGTCAGAAGACCAGCGCTCTCCCACTGAGCTACGGGGGCGGACGAAAGCTACGGGGGCGGACTAATCTGACATCTATCTGACATCTAATCTGACAAGGCGGACATCTAATCTGAGCCTAACTCCTGGTCAGAAGTTCTGCTCCACTATCCACTCCACCGGGCGCAATCAGCACGAACAGCATGCACCTGCAGGCCGGCCAGTTACGGTCGACGCAGCGGAGCAGCCTCTTTGTCTACGCACTGCCGGCTAACATCACTCGGTGCCGGCTAAAATCACTCGGTGCCGGCTAAAATCACTCGGTGCGTCCACCACACAGCACAGCCGCACAGCCTGCAGGGATCGATCACCGGTGGAAGTTGATGACGTCTTTGAACTGCTGATATCCTGTTTGCTTGCCAGTTTCCGGGAGAAATGAAAAGCTGAGGCTATCGTGGTCCGATCGATCGATCGATATCGATCGGCCGACGAGTCGGGTGAGTCAATGGAGAATGTAATGAGCTCAGACAATGGTGTGATATCTGAGGTCAGCCAACACAGCTTATTGGATTTATTTTTGATGAGGTCAATAAGGAAAAGTTGGTTGTATTTTTCAAATAATTAAATGAGAATGACTATTTTCTTTGTTACTTGGTTTATATGGTTTCAAGGGTAAAGTGGAGCCATGATGGAAGTTATATGAGCGGCGTAACTCACCAAACATAGAAGAAAGGCATGTGATGATCGTTAATTGATGGATGTTCCTTTTGCCAGTAGCGAGTTTCCAACTATCGTGGTCTGGGACTGCGAACTTGACGTCAGAACAGCCAGATAGGCACACCTAGATAGCCAGATAGGCATACCCGCTGAACAGCGGTGTAACGCGGTACAGTCTATACATAAGGGCGTACACTGTATAGCAACTGTTCCACCGTCGTAACGTCTCAGACACGACCGAGACAATGATCTGCAATAGAATACAAGCAACAGAAACATTAACAGGCATATAGCATTATGCATGGACCCAATTGATACCGGTAGGGTTATTGCCAGGCAGCATTTAATCGTGCGGCATTACTCAAACCACAGATGAGCAGGTGTTCCCATTGCTAAAGGGAATAACCCACCTTGGTAGATTCGATCGAATGCTATGCTATCGAATACTATCAAATACTTAATGACTAAACAGAGTATGCAGATAACGATTTTGCTATCAATTTGTCATAAGACCCGGGGAATGTGAACATTTTTGGTGAAATAAACAAATAAAATATTATACAACATAACATCATTTCGAATGTGCGTCGCGAACGCGTCACACTTCCCGAGTTTACGATGAATCAAATTAGACAAACAGTGCGCTCATGTGAGCCGGTTATATTACACGTAACAGGTATGTACGCCGTCTGGTAGCTGTTTTTTTTTTCTGCCGTGACGTCACATGTATTATAGTTTTTGTCTGTGTCAACAAACTTAAAAAATCCTCAAATCTTTCCTGAAGAACAAATATGCTTTCAAAATAGGTAACAGATACTTTTCGGAAGCTTAAAACATCCAGAAAGCAGATTAATGCCAAGTTAAATCAATGATAAATATCTACGACCAATAATTCCATCGTTGAATACACGAAGGTCTCAGAAGGCAATGGTTATGTTGCAACCAGGGCTGCGGGGTTGATCGGTTTTCAAGTAACTCCGATACCGACTGATAAAGATCATTAACCTTCGCCAATGCAGTGAGTGGATGCCACACCCTTGGTTTAAAAAATAACTCTCGGAGATATCAACCGATTGCCATACAATTTCCAGTCCCCTACTTAATACTTTTGAAAAATTTGACACTTACTCTGAAAATTGTGAACTTACAACTTCCCTGAACCGTGACCTATGACGTGTTTTCCAGGTCAAGGCAGGCGCAACTGACGTCCCGTGGTATCGATCCTTGTAACATGCGCAGTTTCTGAGTGTTTGCTGTTCAGGAGCATATTGCACAGGTATTTCCAGGTGACAGTTGTTGTTTCCCTAGATATTGTGATCTCGGTTTATTTTTTCAGAGGTCAATCTAGGTTACTGACCTCTGATGACCTCATGTGTTTTTTTTGCTTCTGGCCGTTTCTAAGACAATTTGTAGCGCTGATTTCAAATCTGGGATACATTTTACATAAGTACATGTTCCACTGGGGTGATGCACAACAGGTCAACCGAGGTCACTGACGTCAGAAGCCTGACATGACCTTTTTTAATTTAGCTGTTCTTATGACATGTTGTGACGCTGATTTCAAATTTGGTACCTTTTAAGCATACTAAGATGTTCCTTCATGATTAAGCTCGATTAGTATTCAATTTCTACACATTTACGATTAGATGCAATTTGGGTCATTGACATGACCTCAGAGGTTACCTAATGACATAGAACCTTAAAATAGGGTGTCAATGGCTTCATCTCGTCACAAGCAGCACGCTCGTTTTTTTTTTAATCGAAGCTCTAGCTCAATTAGGGGCAATACGCATGGGGGTCAACCCCCCCCCCCTCCTCCAGCACGGTCACACAGTGATCGGACGCTGCCCGGCCGAGGGTTAAATGGCAAAGGAATCGGAGCAAGGAAAGTTGAGGGGGTATCATTGCTTAGTCATCACCACTGCTGGTTTACTAAGTTGCATCTGACAAATGTTTTACTCATGCTCTGGTCAGTGCCCAATTCCCATGACTGACAGCCGGAATCAGAGTCGGCAAAATGTTGCCGACTCCGACTCCGACTCCGACCGAAAGCACTGACTCCGACCGTCTTTAATTCCGACTCCGACTCCGCGGGCCGCAACCCTGCCTGCAGCCTTAGGTATTCATCCGGGGTTTGGATCTGAAGGCTTACAAAATACATTTTGGCAGCTAATACAATACAGGTACAAATCGGGAAGCAAGTCATTTGGAGGTAATTAATTGAAACGACAAAAGATAAAAATTGTAAACGATAAATAAAGTTACATTCATTCTGTACATACCGTTGACATAACTCACAAAATATTAGCAATACGAGACGGTATTTTGCGCTATCAATATGTTTATGCTGACTGCTGAGTGCATTACACGCCGATGTTTTTTTTTTGAAAATTTCCTGCACTTTTATTGTTCATCTTGATAGTCTGCAAAATATAATCTTGTAGAAACAATCACATTGTATACAAATTGCATTAGCTCCAGGTATTCCCCATGATCGATCAATGGTGTCGTCCCGAATGGTAGATAAACAGATTCCCGGCTACATGAGGTATGATTTGTAGAAGTCGTCCATACTCACCTAACGCGACTGTCAAATTGCATACGTTCCAAATTTTCGGGAACATAACTTGTTGCTATTCTGGATAAATAGGGCTTGGGATATTACGCCATTATACAGGTCGAGGAGATTGCATGTTCAATGTGTGCTTCTGCATTCATAGTACATTAGTCCAATAAACAAGAAAAGCTGTGAATTTTATTTAGAAAGCTAGGGCAAGGCAAGGTCCTCAAAATTGCTTTTAAGTGCAGGACAATCATTACACTCACGCACGAGTACAATACTTGCAATCAACCTATTTCTGTTTTGAACTAACAATAGTGCCTATAATACACATTCCGGACATCTAAATGTGAATGTTTATTGTTATTTTACGTGCTTATATAAGGCAGCCTATCATTAATGTATAATGGCTTTGTATGCCACGTTGTCCACAACGGAGTTAAAACGGAGAGTCACAGTGACCATCGCACTTACACAGCACACGTGCACATGGCACAATCATGTATCTTTTCACCTTCTCCTACCCGCGCCGCCGCCCGGCTGTTCCGTGAGCAGCCAGCAGGTGTTTTTCCCTAGTTCAGCCTATCCTGGGCATGCTGGCCAACCGACAACAAAGTGATTTAGGACTTGTGATATACTACTTTAACCGAACTGTTTTCCATTCATAAGTAAGTAAGCAAGTATGTGTTAGGTAACTGTTGTTCCATCAATTCCTCTAAAGCATTGTATATTTTCGCTGAGCATCTACATTATTTTCATTTTCCCCCGCGATGCACAGTCTGGGCCAAGCCAAGGTAATGACTGATATACAATTCAGTTTATGTTGATGTGGCCAATTTTACATATACCGAATGCTGCGATTGCGGAAGCATTTGAGCATTTCCTAGTTGAAGGAAACACTGACACTGACCCTCAATTTAGTTAATCGTATGAACAAAATGACGCTGATGAATGTCCACCTTTGAAATGCACCTTTGAAACAGGTACATTCATGTACTAATTATGTGCATGTATGCACGCCGGTTTTCGCAGGTAGTTGGGTATCATGCTTTTGAGTAGGTAAGCCATTAGGCATACATTAATGATCCTATTTGTAGAGAGGAGCAAAAGGCTGCACAATGGTCATCACCTTTTTCCTTGTTAATGAGCCTCAGAAAGGTCAATGGGACTCTTGGATTCCCGAGGTGATCACTGGCTCGAAAATGGCCATATTCTTGTTGCTTGTATGTGCCTCAAGGAGCTCCACGGGTAGCAGAAGAGACCAGTATATTCAGATGTGTTTGTTGAAGATTATCTGGATAGCTAGGTGGAAAAGCGAGGGATATAAAGCCTGTCATTTCTAAAGCAGTGCGGTGTCATATAATACATACAAATACATACATACATAATACATACATACATACTACATACATACATACATACATACACATACATACATAATAATCGATACATAATACATACATAAATATACATACATACATGCAACAACATAATATACATGCATACATGCATACAGTCATAATGCATACATACATACTAACATACATGCTACATGCTACATGATAATGCATAATGCATACATGCATAATGGCATACATGCATTATGCATCATGCCATACATGCATACATGCATACAATGCATACATGCATACATGCATACATGCATATATGCATACATGATACATGCATACATGCATACATGCATACATGCATACATGCATACATGCATACATTGCATTGCATAATGCATACATGCATAATGCAGACATGCATACATGCATACGTGCATACATGCATGACATGCATACATGCATACATGCATACATGCATACATGCAACATGCACCATGCATACAGCATACCTGCATACATGCATACAATGCATCTGCATACATGCATACATGATACATGATACATCATACTGCATACTGCATACATGCATACTGCATACATGCAATACATGCTACATGCATACATGCATACATGCATAACATGCATACATGCATACATGCATACATGCAGACATGCATACATTGCATACATGCATACATGCATAATGCATACTGATACATGCATACATGCAAACATCATACTATGCATACATCATACTGCTCATGCTACAGGATACATGCAGTACATGCATATGCATACAGGCATACATGATAATGCATACATGCAACTGCATAATGCATACATGCAACAATGCAATACTGCATACATCAACATGCATACATGCATACATGCATACATGCATACATCATAATGCATAATGCATAAATGCATACATGCTACATGACATACATGCAACTGCATTACATGCATACATTGCATACATGCATACATGCTACATGCATACAGCCTACATGCCATACATGCATACATGCATACATGCATAACATGCATCAATTGCATACATGCATACTGATCATGCTCATGCATACATGCATAAGCAACATGCGATACATGCATAATGCATACAGTGCATATGCATACATGCATACATGATAATGCATACATGCATACATGCATACATGCATCTGCATACATGCATAATGCATCATGCATAATGATACATCATACATGCATACAAGCATAAATGCATACATGCATAATGCATACATGCATACATGCATACATGCATACATGCATAACATGCATACATGCATACATGCATACATGATACATGAATACATGCATTAATGCATACATGCATACATGCATACATGCAATTAATGCATACATGCATACCTTCGCGCAGGCAGGTAGCAGGATATTTATAGTGTGGGTGGCAAAGTGAAAATCCAACTTTTGCTCCAGCCATAAGTTTTTTTTTTCTTTCTGCTGACCGTGGGGCGGGGGATCGCGGTCGACATAATCCATTCTATCTACGTGTGGGTTTGTGTGCTCAGGGGTCATAGTGCCTGTGCCCTCCTTGAGTAGTCCTGACTTCGTCGTCCTAATGTCGGACATGGTAGTGAGCTGGCGTACGTTCAGGGGTGAGGGGTGGATCCAGGGGTCATCGGCACCATGTCCCTAACACCACCAAAATCACCGTAAATTGACACAGGTCCTGATTTAACAAGCTCAAAGGTAAAGAGGTATTGCTGATTTTTTATTTCGCCTGACGTTCGACACATGGCATACACACACACACACACACACACACACACACACACACAATCGTGCTGCTGGTAGGGAGTTCTGCTCCTACGTAAGCGCAGCATCCGTCCATCTCTACATCTGTGGCCCACCAGCGCTCATCGACTCAGCCACTGCATCGACTTACCAGCCAGAGCCGGTCACTGCATCGACTTACCAGCCAGAGCCGGTCACTGCATCGGCTAACTAGCCAGCGCCGGTCACTGCATCGACTTACCAACCAGAGCCGGTCACTGCATCGACTTACCAACCAGAGCCGGTAACTGCATCGACTTACCAGCCAGAGCCGGTCACTGCATCGGCTAACTAGCCAGAGCCGGCCACTGCATCGACTTACCAGCTAGAGCCGGCCACTGCATCGACTTACCAACCAGAGCCGGTCACTGCATCGACTTACCAACCAGAGCCGGTCACTGCATCGACTTACCAGCCAGAGCCGGTCACTGCATCGGCTAACTAGCCAGAGCCGGCCACTGCATCGACTTACCAACCAGAGCGTGCCACTGCATCAACTTACCAACCAGAGCCGGTCACTGCATCGACTTACCAGCCAGAGCCGGCCACTGCATCAACTTACCAACCAGAGCCAGCCACTGCACCGCAACATCGGCCCCCAGTGAGGCCACTGGCCGGCCCAAACGACCCCCGGGTTCGTACTCCCGCGCCAGGCACGTCGCAGTTGAACAGATTAAATCACCATAAAGTGAATTAAGCTATTAAATAGAACGCCCCACCTTGATCCAGGGATTTCCAAGCGAGTTTGCTGGATGTAGTTCTGGCAAAGCTCATAGCAAACCCGGTAGAGTTAAATTATACATTTTAGATTATGCTTCTATGTTTGCTTATAGCTGTGGAAGTAAACTATATTGAAACGATTGCCGAGGGACCACAGAGACAGGGAAGAGGGTCTGTAATGTTGTTTCCGTTCAGAAACGTGTCCCTGGTAATTTTTTGAAAATAGCTTTGTACTATTTTTAATCATTTTTGTAAATAGCCAGTAGCCACAGACTAACAAAATGTTAAATAATCCCTTTTTAACTCTTGTCCTGGTGGAGGTCATTTTGACCCCTGAGGTTTTTCCAGAATAGCGAGAAAACGGTGGCGCGCAGTGCCGCCAAATTTTGTACAGCTATTTAAACATGAACTGCCCACGACTGGTCAAATTGAACTTCAGGTCATCTCAGGTCAGGTCACCAAGTCGTCATGTGACTTTGCTTCCTAAATCATGTGATTGGTCAAAGCACAGTTTTTGTCCGATGTATTTGAAACTTGCAGGATCTTATAAAATAATCAGTAGCTACAGTTATTGTATCTTGAATTGTTGGCATCGGTGACCTAAGATCAGGTCAATTTCCTGACCTTCCCATTATAAGTGAACGGGAAAATAAACAAATGCTTCCTATTTAGACAATATACATTGTATCAGACTGATTCTTTCAGAATCTTGTTATTTTAGATCACTCTGGATGGCCAAGGTGTAACTGCTGCTCAGTGATCTATACAAGATAATCTAAGATCATCTGAGGTCATCATAAAGTAGAATCGATGCAAACCATAGCCTCATAATATCAAATATATTAATGAAAACGAATCAAAAGAGATAAAAAGAAAACAGTTTCAGGCGTAGCCCATCCTCAGGTCTACAGGTGAGACCTGAGGATGGGCTTCGCCTGAAACTGTCGTCTTTTTATCTCTTTTGATTCGTTTTCATTAATATATTTGATATTATGAGGCTATGGTTTGTATTGATTCTATTTTACATTGTGGGCCTAAAAAAGCGCTATCCTACATAATTGAGGTCATCATCAATTATTTGCTTATAACTATTGATAGAATAAAGATAGAGACAAGCAGATGACACCACTGTGTTTGTATCGTCTGGCTGCGTCGCCTCATATGCAACATGACCTACCTGAGTGACCAAATGACCTTGACCTGAGATCAAATTTTGAAAATGACCTAGCCAGGTCATCATTTATATATTTAAAGGCGCCTTTCTGGACAAACACGATGATGTTAAAATAATTGCTCAGTTGTTTTTAGATGAAAAGCTTTTCAGGAAAACAGGTTTTACCAAAAATGACATTTTCACTTTAGATGACCTCTGGAGCCTAAACTATTGACCTGAGCTCAATTTTGACTGATCAGTTTCGATTGCATTTTTAAAAAGAGCTTTCGATTGCTTTTTTGTTTGTTCCTAGCTGTCACATTTTCCGAGATAATTGGGGGTTATTTGAAGCGAAGTCCTAAAACTGGAAAAATTTACCTTTGATGACCTCTGGCGACCTCAATATTGATCTGAGCTAAAAATGCTCTTACGACTTCAAATTTGCATGTCAGGAGATTTCGATCGATTTTTTCCGGGTCTTTCTATCCTTTTTCGTTTTTGAGTTAGACATCATTTTGCCCCCCCCCCCCACACCATGGCGAAGTTGTCTCGGGAGGCGCACCAGGGCGCGGGTTAAGAGGAGAGTGTGGTATTCGCGGGAGAAAGATCGAGGACAAAGAAAAGCAATTTTGTGAGGCGATGAGAGGAGTTTCTTATTGAGGCTCTTTCAGGCATTGCATATCACAGGACGTCGCTACCTGTGGGTGGGAGGCAGAGGGGGGCGAGAGGCCGTGTGGTGCAATCTGGCCTCTCACGCGCAAACGCCCCTCGGCGTCGGGGTTGGAGGCCTCACGGCCGTGTGTGGCGCCCTCAACACCCTCGACAAGTAACCACCTCGGTGGTCTGGGGCTAGGGCGGAATAGCTCACGCGCGCCGAAACCCGCGACCGCTGGTGGCATTGCGCGGGTAGGATTTGCGTCGCTGTTTATTAGGACAAGTGCTACTACTTCCCTCTGACTGATCAGATGATGTTGTACGGAGTTACTGGTAGAATGTAATAACGTAATTTTACCGGCGAAAAGGTTCTGTGCAATAATTTATATATGTGGAAAGGTCAACGAACTGTTCACCGGCTGAAGATATACTGATAGTAAATTGTTCAAAATAAAGTGATGGTCTCTGAGTCAGATAGAATTCTAGTGAGACAAGATTGTTCATAAGAATTGCTTGGTACTCTTCGAAAATGAGAGTTCGGGATAAAAAGCGTTAAATACAGTCTTTTTGAGGAATTGTAAGTTAGAATAAGGTCGCTGATGTGAGATAGCAGTAATTGGATAGAAATATGCCACACTATATACGACGTCGTCGTGGACGTAGTAACGGAGAGTATGAGGCCTTAACTCTATTAGTACGGCAGTTTTTTGCTGCATACACTTTATGAGGCTGATCTATTTGTTAGTGCCAACTGTTTTAGAAAAGGTTTACGAAGCACGTGATGAATTTGCCGATGACTTAAATGCAGTTTGTTAATCATGAGGATTGAGAGTGCAAGGTGCTAAGAAGAACAAAGCTAGTTGATTGTTGACAATATAAGTAGATTGACATCGAGGGATAGCCGTAAGAGGAGAGTGATACTTCGACAATTAGAAGCGACTCGAAAAGACGAGATGAATTTTACGCTGAGACAAAGCGACTGGGAAGGACCTGAATACTGTTCTTATGATAGAGAAATTTGATTATTAAGACGATTGGAATCGAATTTTGTCATTGTTTTTCTAAATATTGATCTTTAATTGAGTAGAAAATGTTCGAGTTGCTATCTATTTCTATATGAGTAAATACACACTCTGCTGCTCAGTCAAATCGAGTAACATGCGCATGTAGATTGGGACTCAAACCATACGATTTTAACAAATCGCCGGTCACTGTGAGTAGTGATGTCCAAAAGGTTCTATAAGTTCCTAATTAGTGTCGCCTGATCCGCTGTGGCGACATGGTTTGAATTGGTTTGGCTAGTCGCATATGCGCTGTAGTAGCGTTGTAGGCGCTACTTGTACGTGTCATCGCTGGCTCTCTGCGCCATTAACCTTCATGTGAGGACACAGGTAACAAAGACAACTCACTGCAAAGCACATCCAGGAAGCACAGTGTAGACGGAGGACCCAGCGAACCTGCACGTCCCCCTTCGCGCGGCGGGAGCGCGAGCAGACCCTGTCCGACTCCAGCAGGCGCGCCGACGTGCGAAACGTCGCCGCATATAGGCCCACCGGGTGAGCTGAGCCGCGGCTACGAGTCAGTCGCTGGTCCCCTGGCCTGAAATCTGACCCTGGGGCTGAAAAAAAACCCTAGTCGACCCCGCCTGACTTGTTGATCCCGCTGACACTGACCCACTGAAATTCACTGAACGCCGTGCCTGCATCCCGCTGCTACTCCCGACCTGGCCCTGCCTGACCCCGCCTGATCCCGCCTGCCCCCACCTGGCCCTGCCTGACCTCGCCTGATTCCACCTGACCCCGCCTGAATCTACCTGACCCCGCCTGACCCCGCCTGACCGCCTGACAGCCACCGACCGGACCACGGGCGCCCACGCAACCGCTGGCAAGCGTTACATACGCTTTCTAGTTGTCTAATAATATTATTTCTCACGCAAAATTTTTGGAAGTATAACTGTCGCTAGGAATGACAGCTATGAAGGTGCATTATTTTCATCTTGTTGTGGCGCTGCACAATACAAAAGGCAAATGTTTTCTCTTCACCTAATGGGCAGATTTCACTTCACACAGTCAGGTCATGCTCTGCTCTCTATCACATGTTTGTTTGAAGCAACTGACTTATTAGTATTGAAATGTATCACAGTAACGTCAAAGGGCTTTAATAATTTATGCTGCCTACTGGTGCGTTTTTTTTTTAATCAAAGTATGTATCAAAGACTGAGTCAAATGTACCATCCTTTAATGATGTAGTAAACTTGGCAGACTGCGTTTCATATTGTGGTTCGCACCACTTTCTAGTTTTTTGCTTACAATGCTGCATTGATTAGAACACTGTTCGAAAACAACCTCATATTCATAACTGCTCTTTGATCTTTTTGACAAAGTAACGCAGTTGACCAGATTGAGTGCAATTGTCGGGGCTTGTAATGCCTGTGATTAGTAATAAATATTTATCAAATACCTCATTAAAACTCACAACTCGCTTTTAAAGGACATTCATTAGCTTGTCGGTCCTCAAGTATCAGCTGCATCACACAAACACATTCTTAACAATCAGCATCGCAGTTTTGAATCTCCGTTTCATCAAGACTGAAGAGATATACGGCACTCCAAAACGACTTCTCGATTTATGTATCACAACGAAACCCACTTTGGCAGTGGTTTGGAACAAACAGCCATGGACAGCCCGGTCTGTCTCCAGTCCCGACACGTGGGATCAGTGAGATTGCCCCCGCTGGCCGGGCGATGCCCCTTGAATGCGGCGAGGTCCAGCCTCACTCAACCGCCCTGCACTGCAGTCCTATCACGTCCACCATCGCCACGTGCGCTTAATCTGGCCTCTTCACTATCGGTTTAGTGTGGACGGCGTTCATTTGGTGCCGGCCAGGTTCGCGGGCGGGCTCGAGCGGGCCGTTATTTGAAATACCTCTAGCTGTTGCGCGAGCCATAGAAAGCTCTCAAACGGCAGCTTTTATCACCGGTCGGAAAGGGAGCCATGTCAATGGCGGCGACTGGTGGTCGTTATCGCCGGCGTGGCTCCATTGTTGGCCACACAGGCAGGCCGGACACAGACAGATTGCCGGCCAGCGACCGGGGCGTGATCGGCCCGACTAATGATGACGGCCACTGCTCACCGGACGGCCGCCGCCGCCGCCGCCGCCGACGCGCACCGCACTCGACCAAAAAGGCATGGTAGTAGCCGATATACTGTAAATGAAACAGTGGTATTGGTCATAGGGTTTATTGTTCACCAAGGTGGGTGTTAAATGAGTTTATTTAGTAGTAGATGACTGATGATTTAGTGAATGACAGGGATTTCACCACAGGGGGACGGGGGACGTGTCCCCCCAAATTGTTTGACTTTTAACATTACGCCTAGGGTGTTGCATGGAAGGAATAGACTTCAGAATGCCTACGCCCCCCCCCCATTTTTTGGAACGCGGCAGAGCTCTTGGTAAATGAGCTTCTTATCAACTACATGGACTGGCAAGCTGGAAGAACAATGACCTTCTCGTGCATTTATTTATCTTACATTGCAATTTCTTGGAGCTAAAAAGCGCTAAGTGATGTACCTACAACCCATTACTGTCTGTGCTTATGTTATACACCCAGCAATTGTACACGACATTCCTCTCTGTGGTTGCATAGGGAAAGAACAGTACACGTTATTTATAGTGAAGCATTGTTTACTGCGCGGCCATGTTTGCTGCTGAATTGATTGAAGAAACCGCTGCTTTGAGCAAAGAAGAATCACATCAATAAACCTTTCAGAACGCAAAACATGTCAGGTATTGTGGTTTTGTTTTCTGTCTTGCTTTTACGTCTCCAGCAATAACTGTGAATCTGAGTCAATATTTTTAACTCTTATAGAAAATGTCCGAATACCTGCCGATCAACGAAGGACAAAATGGGAATGTTTAAAATATTGCCAGTAGGTATAAGTGTGCTCTTTTGAACTGTATAGCTTAGCTACTAGTCCCTGGTAAAAAACTGGTCACCAAAGAACTTAGGAGAGGATCGAGGACCGATCGTCGCAGGAACCTGTAAAAAGTTGTTAGGTAGTAAGTACGCTCTTGATAGTTGACTATCCTCTTCACTCTTCACGGATAGTCAACTATCAATGGTCCGAGATAGGTGGTTACACGCCTCATTATATGTAGCTGGTCCTCTAGACCCTGATTCCCTGGAAGAGGTCTGTCTATATAGACTGGAGAGGGGAGTTGCCTGTCGCTCCGTCTGACAGATGACAGGCTCCAGAGGCCTCGTAGATATTGGACCGTATCCCCGATAACGGAACTCCTGACCTATCACCTGGCCAGTCAGCTGATCTATTTGTGTCATGATAAAGTGACGACCTAAGCAAACTAATGTGATGCTATTATCTTAGCCTTGTTTCCTATCTAAATCGCCGCGCCAACATAACAATGTTCTGCCCGCAAAACGCCGAACACATACTGTACCGCAGCGCCAGGTTTCCCTAAATCAATCTATAGATGGCTCTGTCTACATTACGCCTAATGTATGCTGTACCGCAATGCTTATATCTTCCCGAACGCACCCCGATAAGAATGGCTCTTGTCTACATTTGGCGCCTATTCCATGCTGTACCAGCATGCTTATATCTTCCGAACCATCCATAGAGTGGCTTGCCTTTATCATTATGCCTAATTTGCTTCGCTGCAGTGTTCTTATCATGGGCCTCGGACCTGCCCTTCGCGGCATGCCATTTATATTTCTTTCCGATTGGTCTGGGCTGGGTATCATTTTTCGTCTTTGCATTGGGACTTGGGTGGACATGGCTATATGACAATTTTTAGGTCATGGTCAATTGCCGTTATTTTTTTACTTGACAGCCAGATGTTTTAACCATGTTAATAAATGAAAAGGGCTTAACAATAACATAGGGCCAATACATGAGAACAATAAAATCATGGTATTACTAGCAGTGATGAAAAGATTTAAAATCCCAAATCATGTCCGATCCAAAGTCTGATACCGTTGGAATGTTCCGAAAGTGTTCGATGAGTCAAAAGCCACCGCAATACACAGGTGCGTGGTATTATTTCTCGTTGATATTGAAGTCAATCTGTTGAATAATGTTGACTTTTTGAAAATAATACTCTGTTTATAATGGCGGACCGGGCATGGGGCCTACAATATTATGAATTTGAATGGGTTGGTCTGGGTCTGGGCTTGGTGTTCCATTGAGCTTCGGGGCTGGGTTTGGGGTTTAGGCACCCAATGAAACAACTGCTGTTAGAGTTTACATGGGCGGCTTCCCCATGGTGGGCCGAGCTGCCCATGGTAACGGGTGGCTGGAACCTGGAAAACTCCTGATCCAACTGGCTGTGGCTAACGGCTGTGGCTGCAGTAAGTCTAATAAGATTTGTTTCTTGCATGCAATACTATCCATACATGTGCATGGTTAAAAGAAGCTTGGGCATGTGCCTAAAACAGTAGTATCTGGAATAAAGGTAATATGAATTACAGAAAATCCTCAGGCTGGCCAATCGGCCAGCCATTGGAAATTTGGGAGTGGCTGGTGGCTGGCTGTGGCAATGATGCCCGCACAAGCCAACTGATACCAGATGGTTGGCTGTGGGGCGCTAGGCCAAGCGACACGAATAGCGAGCCAATGTCGACAACTCTAACTGCTGTAAATCGCAGATCTTTATACTTCTCCGACCATTCCTATAGATTGGCTCTGTCTACATTGCCTATAATCTGCTGACCGTGCAATGCTCCACTCTTCCGACCATCAGTCACGTGGCCTTGCCTACAATTCTTCCTAATTCCCATCGCTTGTAACGCAATGCTTATATTTCCCCGAAATTCATCCATAAGATGATTCTGCCTACATGTGCCTGATGCATGCTGTAACGCAATGTTTAAATCTTCCCGGAATCATCACATAGATCGGCTCTAGCCTACTTGCGCCTGGTGCTGTTTGTACCGAATGCTTAATATCTCTCGAACCATCCCATGAGGATGGCTCTGCCTAATTGCGCCCTGATGTATGCTGTACCAGCAATGCTTATATCTTCCATGCATTGTGGTGTCATCGGTTACACAACATATTTTGGTTACTGATAAAATGTGTGACCGGATTTGTAACTCCGTCGGTCAGGCTGATAAATTTTTTTGGACAACTTTGCTTCGAACTCAATCTACTGATGTAATGTCTTTGGTCTTGGCTTGCGGCATCCATTATTTTGCCTTTGGTCAATGTATTTAGTCCTTTTTACAATCTATTGCCTTTTGGAAACTGTTATGAGGGCGTATTTATGAATATGATGTTAAAAAGCTATTTTGCCAGTATGTATAATAAAGTATACTATTTGAACCATCGGTCCAAAATCTTGGACTTTTTACCTCAACCGAATCGGTCAATATTTTGGTAAACCAAAGTGATACATTTTTCAAAAATTTCCTGACACAAAACCAATACATACCGAACAGAGGCATTCCTGTTCGGTATTGTATTTGGTTTTGGTCAGGAAAATTTGAGAAAATAGACATCACTAACATGCATTACACTGTCGGATGGACTATTACCGATACAGAATATCAGTGAGACATGTAAATAGCTCGTTCTACGCGTAGATATGGTTTGCCGACATTGCAAATATTATAGTGAACTCGCAGAATAAGTCACTGCACTGAGAGCATTGCCATTGTCAGTGTCGAAACAAATAAATGGAATTGGGAAGTGGCACTTAAAGGCATAAATCCTTCTATTGATTGTTGACAATATATTCTTAAGCTTCTGTTTATGTATATACAATTATATTAAAATTTAAATTTAAGAATTAAATAAGAATTTAGACCCCATAAGAGATTAAATCTAAAGTTGGCAAGTTTGGCAAAATTATATAATAAAGTAACCTTGGTCGTTCGTCAGAAGTTATTCACAGCCTTGCCCTTCAGTAATACCATTGTTGACATTAAGTGCGGAATTTCATGGAGGTGCTCGTTTACTATTTGTCCTTGATTAAACGTCCCTGATTAATTCATGAAATCTGTCTCACATCGGATTTGTGAAAGGAATCGCCGACACTGAGAAATAGCCGTGATTGGTTGCCTAAGTTAATTTTTCCGATATTATTCTCCAATGTTGATGTGGTGTCGAGTTTTTTAATTATTCTTGCGATGGATGTATAAACCAGGTATTTTTTCGCAGCCAGAGGCAAAGTTAAATATAGGACCTTGTAATGCTAGTAAAATGGGTATGAAACAATTTAAAAACAGTACCTGTTCTTGAAACCGCCATACGGTGCCAAGTAAAACTGCTAATTTGAGTTCCTTGTTTATTCCATGGCTATCTAAATGTATAGGATCGCCGGTCATATTATCGATAGCAAGCAGATCAAACTATATTTTTCACTCCATTGCGTAAGAAAACAATACGGGAAAAGCCGACAGTTTGACGAGATCCACAAGGTTTGCAAGCATCTTGCAAGTACAGTGCATGTAGCGTGGAGACGCTTATACACTTTCAAATGCAAATCTTTGAAAAGGAAAAAGCTTTGTATGCAAAATGCGACGAATTTATATTACGTTTTTAGTCTCGTCTGTCAATTCAAAGGTAATCCACTCCATGTTTGGGGAAAAGGTTATTTATTTCCCTTAACAGTGGTCTTACACACCATGGGCCGATCCAGGGCAGCAAAGGGACATGCCCTCCACCACCGATCCTGAAACTATTATTTACCCCTCCCGAAAACAAAACTCGGAACAAAACGAAGGCCTCTGTAAGTTTACAGTAAAAATGTCTTTGCAACATAAAATCCAGCTATCCACAGATCGACAGTCAAAAACAGAAAATGTCGCGCCGCTGTTGCGGTATGACCTAAGTTTCGCAATTGAATTTGCAACCTTGGGAAAATTGGCAAGATGAATTCCATAAGTACTGGCAGTGTACCCTGTAGTAATGCCTGGCCCAGTAGTCAATATTTTGCATCAATATCGAGATGTGCACCAGACACGAAGGGGTTACTAAGAACTAAAACTGCTCGCAGACCACGCCTGCTTGTGTCGGTGGAGGTGGCGTGGCGGCATTCGTTTCCGTGTGGCAATCGACAGAACAGTGGCCATCAACCTTCGCGCCATTAGCCTCCGTTTAATGTGGCGTCGCAGCGATGGTGGATCCGTAACTCGGCGGCAGGGCGGGTGGGCGTCACTGAAATACGCACGGTGAAGCCATCCACAGACCACCACGTAGAGGCTCGATGTAGACTCAATCCGGGAGATGTATTACACGGAATGGCTATGTGCGGTTCCTCTGTGAAAGACAAACACGAACATCGTTGTCGTGTGATATCGGCAGAGGGCGCAGCCAGGGGGCAAGGGGGAAATCTCCTCTTCGGGTTCAGAGAGCCACCAATCGAAGGCCAGATACCTAGACCATTTTCATTAGCTAAATGGCTTCCAAAGAACACAGAGAGGCCTTCAGCAAGGCGACGTGTCAGTCTGAGTGTATATGTAAGGGCCTCGGTCGGAGTCCCTTCGGCAAAAGGCTCGAACAGAATGTCACCCGGATTTAAGCCAACTACTATATTTTGCTGGGCCCTAATATCCACAAAACTCAGGAGCGTAGCGAATATTTTTCGTGTGAAAGTCAGCCCAGATGGGGAATGCACGTGCCTTCTTTCCCCTGGCTGCGTCCCTGTCACAAGCGGAACTTTATGAAATCGCGGGGCCCTAATGTCAATTTGATAGATTTTTAAACTCAGTTATTACCAAGCAACGCCATAGGCCAATGTTAATAATTTGAGAATAATTTGGGGGGCTTCGGGCCCTTTCCCAAGAGATTTAAAGTTCACTCCCTGCCCCTGCCCGATGCCCGAAAAAGCACTCCAACTTCGGTAGGTGCGCCCATAAGACTTGTAAGTGCGCACGTCATAAACTCAAATCAAATGAATTAATATAGTTTGAACGGTTTTGAATAATGGCGTTTTCTGACGTCGAATGGAATGCTGCCATTTTAAGGTGAAAAAACTATAATGTTTGACAAAATCGTAAGAAAAATCCGAGATAGCCATTTTAAAGAGAATGTGATTTCCTTTCTTTTGACGTTTTTAATTTTGCATTTGGCATTCAAACTCGATTTTCTACGATTTGTCAAACATTTATAGTTTTTCAACCTAAAATGGCATTCCATGACGTCAGTAAAACGCCATTATTCCAAACGTTCAACTATATTAATTTCATTTAGATTTGAGATTGAGTGCGCACTTACAAGTTTCGGGGCGCCCTACCGAAGTTTGGAGTGCTTTTCGGGCATCGGGCAGGGGCAGGGGTGAAACTTTATATCTCTTGGGAAGGGCCCGAGCCCCCCAAATTATTTCAAATTTTAACATTAGGCCTATGGCGTTGCCTGGTTATAACTGAGTTAAAATCTATCAAATTAACATTAGGGCCCCCGAGCGATTTCATAAAGTTCCGCTTGTGGACAGGGACGCAGCCAGGGGGAAGAGGAGGCACGTGCCTCCCCATTGGGCTGACTTTCACACGAAAAATATCGACTACGTCCCTGTTTGCGACTATTAAGGGGCCCAGCAAAATATAGGTAGTGGCTTAAATCCGGGGTGACATTTTGTTCGAGGGGCCTTTTGCCGAGAGGGAACTCCGACCGAGGGCCCTTAACATACACCAGAGTGACACGTCGCCTGGTTTGAAGGCTCCTCTGTGTTGCTTTTTGGAAGCCATTTAGCTAATGAAAATGGTATCTGGCCTCTTGGTGGGCTCTCTGTAATCCGTAAGAGGGATTTCCCCCTTGCCCCCCTGGCTGCGCCTCTGCCGATATCACACGACACCGATGTCGCGTTTGGCTCTCTCAGAGGACTGCACATAGCTCATCTGTGTGATACCTCTTCCCGGATTGAGTCTACATCTAGCGCCGTGGTGGTCTGTGGATGGCTTCACCGTCGTATTTCAGTGCGCCACCCGCCGCTGCCGCCGGGTTAACGGACCCACCATCGCTTCGAGCCACATTAACGGAGCTAATGGCGCGGAAGGTGATGGCGCCACTGTCTCGTCCGATCGCCACACGGAACGAATGGCCGGCCAGCCACCTCCCCGACACAAGCAGGCGTGGGTGTTCTGCGAGCAGTTTTAGTTCCTTAGGTAACCCCTTTGTCTGGTTGCACATCTCGGTATGATGCAAAATATTGATCACTTGGGCCAGCAATTACTACCAGGGTAACTGCCAGTCACTTATGGAATTCATTTGCCAATTTTCCAAGTTTGCAAATGCAATTGCGAAACTTGTGTCATACCGCAAAGCGGCGCGACATTTTCTGTTTTTGACTGTGGTCTGTGGATAGCTGGATTTTAGCTGTTGCAAAGACAATTTTTACTGTAAATTTACAGAGGCCTTCCGTTTGTCCGATTTTTTTTTCTGGGAGGGGGGTAAATAATAGTTTCAGGATCTGGGGGGAGGGCATGTCCCCTTTGCTGCCCTGGATCCGCCCATGGTGTAAGACATTGTTAAAGGGAAATAATAACCTTTTCCCACAAACATGGAGTTATTACTTGAAATTGACAGACGAGACTAAAATATATTATAAATTCATCGCATTTTGCATACAAACTTTCCTTTCGAAAGATATTGCAATTTGAAGTTGATAAGCGCTCCACGCTTTCAATGACTGGTACTTGCAAGATGCTTGCAAGTACTTGTGGATCTCGTCAAACTGCGGGCTTTTCCCGTATTGTTTTCTTACGCAATGGAGTGAAAAATATAGTTTGAATCCTGCTTGCTTCGATAATATGACCGGAGATCCTATACATTTGATAGCCATGGAATGAACAAGGAAACCAAATTAGCAGTTTTACTTGGCCCCCTATGGCGGTCAAGCGGTACTGGTTTTTAAATTGTTTCATACATTTTCAGCATTACAAGTCCTATTTAACTTTGCCTCTGGCTGCGAAAAACACCTTGGTTTATATCATCATTGCAAAGATAATTAAAAAACTCGACACACAATTCAACATTGGAGAAATTAATTCGGAAAAATTAACTTAAGGCAACCAATCACGGCTATTTTAGTGTCGGCGATTCCTTTCACAAATCGATGTGAACAGATTTCATTGAATAATCAGGGACGTTTAATCAAGGACAAATACGTAACAGCACCTCCATAAATCTCGCACTTAATGTCAACAATGGTATAGCGAAGGGCAAGGCTGGGAATAACCTTCACGAACGACCAAGGTACTTGATTTATAATTTTGCCAAACTTGCAACTTTGAATTTGGGGTCAATTTTATTTAATTCTTATATTTAAATTAAATAATTGTTATACCATAACAGAAGCTTAAGTAATTATTGCCAACAAAAATAGAAGGTGATTATTCCTTTAAGTGCCTTCCCAAGTTCCATTTATTTTGTTTCGACACTGACAATGGCAATGCTCTCAGTGCAGCTGACTTATTCTCGAGTTCACTTATAATATTTTGCATGTCGCAAGACCATACCTACCCGTAGAAAACGAAGCATTATTTACATGTCTCACTGATATCTGTATAGGGAATAGTCATCGACAGTCGCATGCATGTTAGTGATGTCATTTTTTTCCAAATTTTCCTGACCAAAACCAATACAATACCAAACAGGAATACCCCCTGTTCGGTATTGTATTGGTTTTGGTCAGGAAATTTTTGGAAAATGACATCACTTTGGTTGACCAAATATTGACCGATTTCGGTTGAGGTAAAAAAGTCCAAGATTTGACCGATTTTCGAAAAGTATACTTATTTATACATACTGGCAAAAATAGCTTTGTTAACATCATAATTCATAAAACGCTCATATACAGTTTCCAAAAGGACATTATAATTCTGAAAAACGACTAAATACATTCTCAAAGCAAAATAATGGATGCCGCAAGCAAGACCAAAGACATTTACATCAGTTATTTGAGCTTCGAGCAAGTTGTCCAAAAATTTATCAGCCTGACCGACCGATTACCAAATCGGTCACACAATTTTGTCAGTAACCAAAATGTTGGTAACCGATTGACACCACTAATGCATGCAAGATATAAGCATTGCGGTACAGCATACATCAGGCGCAATGTAGGCAGAGCCATCTATGGGATGGTTCGAGAAGATATAAGCATTGCGGTACAACATGCATCAGGCGCAATGTAGGCAGAGCC
>VOPJ01013548.1:0-29002 GCA_014673585.1 Semibalanus balanoides
CAGATGATCGAGCACTGTTGACACTGAGTTGCCTAGAGGCCGTGGAAACGCATCCAGCACCTCCCGGGCCACGCCATCCAGACAAAGCGACAAACAAATCAGTGAGACTTCCTCGTCCAATGACTGCACGACGTAGAAACACTCAAAGTCTGGACGAAAGCGGCGAAATGAGCCACGTCGATCATACCTGGGAAGTGGTACAGCAAATTGCGCCATGTCTTGCTTTGTTTCCTGCTCTTATCTTCCGATCACGCGTTGCTTCAGGCGTGGGTATTAAGCCCAGCTATCACAATATAACTTCTGTGCTTATATAACACTAGGTTATTTACAGTCATATATATAGTAGACGAACCAATCTGGTAAGTTCCTAATACTGACACCGCAGATCCACCACTCACCACACAACCGTCGCGCCTGAACCGCGCGCGCCAACTGGCCACCACAGCGCGCTCAAACACTCGCTTCCATGGCAACCCCAAGGCAACACTCCTCTTCTGGCGGGGCACCCCGCTGCACGGGACACAACACAGTACGCACATACTTACACCATGAACGACTGCCTGCAGCTCAGACAGCGTCAGTGGCGCCAGCTGAAAAGCACAGCCGCCAACGCGCGGCAGCCGACACGGAAGGTCGGTGGTCTCTCCCATATTTCTCACCTCTCTCGCCACGCGCGGCCCCACACTGACAAAATACGCATTAATCTCTTGTGCGCATCAGTTGACAACCGAACACTTGTCTACATGCTTCCGCAATTCACCGGGTGCAATAAAGCCTTTATCACACCGTTCACAGCTGTATCTGTAGTCGTGTGTGTGGTGGCGGATAACGTGCCGCTTCATGGCCGACTGCTGCGAGAACCGGGCCGGGCAGGAGGAGCAGCCGACGGCGCTCTCCGTGTGGTTCGCATGTGTCGGTTGAGGTTCTGGCCGCGTCACGCACCCACGCCAGGCTAGGAGGGGCAGCCGTACGGCCGTCTCCGTGTGAATTCGCATGTGTTTAATGAGGTTCGATTTAAATGACCGGGCTGCAAGGAGGAGCAGCCGTGAGGCGGCCCCCCGTGTGAGTCAGCAATATGGTCTGGTGAGCGACGACCGTTGAACGAACCGGGCCGGGCAGGAGAAGCAGCCGTACAGCCGCTCCCCTGTCTGAGTGCGCATGTGTCTGGTGAGGTCTGTCCGCGTACCGAACCGGGCCGGGCAGGAGGAGCAGCCGAACGGCCGCTCTCCCGTGTGCGTTAAGCAATGGCGTCTCATGTTACGCATATCGTCTGTGGAGTAATCGCACCACTCACACTTGTGTTTGCCGTCCCTGCCAATGTGGCCGTGACAGTGCTTACATGTTTGTCCAGCGGTCCTGCCCAGCAGGTGTGTAGCGCAGTGCCAGTGAAGCATGCTTAACCTGGGGAGCATGCTGGTTTGACAATAACAGCTCAAATGGACAATATTGATATTTGATTAAATGAGTCTTTGTTTTGCTAGTATATGAAATATCAGTGACAGCAGTTATACATCATAAGCAAATAAAGGTAAACCGTCACTTTGCCCAAATTGCTGCGAATGTTATCATACGTGTAATCATGTACAAGAAAATGTTTGCTAGTTTATTTGTTTGTTTACATTATCAAGATATATCAAAAACAGAAAGTGTTCTAAATTTACATCAGGTAAATTAAGAACACTTAAATTTAGAAGAAATATAACTTCTTTGGGAGTTTATTTCTTCGTTTAAGAAGTTATGTTAAATACATTATCAAAATTTATAAAACTATATAAGAGACGAGCCATCAACATAGGGCACGTGGGAGCCATGTTGGCAGCTGGTCAATTGTGAAGAAACCACAGTTTGGTAAAGTTCTAGATATTTTTAGCAAATGTTGAGCTTCACTTATCAAATATATTTTGACAATATTTTAGCAGATCACTGTATTTGCCCCCTTTGGAAATAGGGCCCGAAGGTCCCTATTTACTCTCCAGACCACGCGAAGCGTGGTCTTTAGAGAGTTTAGAGCACTTCAGAGGTTCTTCAGAGGTTCTTGAGGCCAGAGTTCCCCTCAGGTCAGCGGCGTATTTTGGAATCTGCCAGGGGAGGGGCAACACACTGGCGGATCCAGATTGTCTCCGTGGGGGGTATCTTTTTGTTGCAAAAGGTACACCATTTTTTTCTCCGCTGATTTGGGCCGGTCACTTGATTTGGTATTCGAGCTTAAATAATACGTTTTTTTTCGGGGTATTTTTTCCGGTTATTTTTTTATTTTATTTAAAAAAAAACACAAAACGTGATATTCCGTAGCATTTACACATATACGTAATAATAATAACGGTTATCTCATACCGACTTGCAGGGGCGTCACCGATAATTCTTGAGTGGGGGTTTGCTGAAATTACGAATACAAATTTAATCCTTTTTTGTATGGCATTTATTTCATCCTTTGCAGCAATCTTTAATGTGGATTTCTTGTTTGTAGTAGGTTATTTATTATTAGCCGGCGGCGCGCGTTTTTTTCTTCTCGGATTTGCTTGATCAACTATAAATAAGGTAGCTATGAACAATACCTATATAAATGGCGACTTACGCTATGAGAATGGCACGATGTGAGCGCGAATCAGTGAACACATTTGGCTGAGGGGAGCGAAATATAATTTAACACACTGAGTGCCCCCCCCCTGATAAAGGGAATCCTGGATATTTGCCTGTCACTAAGCCTAGCTTAGCAACATTTTTTCGATTGCCCCCAGTGGAAAATTCTTACCGAGGCCCTGGTTAAACCCCCCTCCCCCCTGAGTAGGGCGCGGGAAATGCAGAGGCCCAGTGGGACGCGGTTTAGGGTCTTCAAGGTCAAAGGACAAGAAACGCTGTAGCACCCATAGCAAAATATACATAAAAATACACAGTGATATTCTTCGGAAATTTGGTTTGTATCTTGCTTGAACACCACGCTTTCATATATATTATGGTTCTTGATGTAACACAAAAATGGTAAAAAACATGTACAAAATAAAAAAAGATTGGGTAAAAATCTTTATTTTTTATTTTTTTAGATACCATTTGTATACTACATGCAATTTGCTATCTTCCGCTTTTTGGGGTTTTAGTTATTCATAAAATGTAACCATTTTGCAGCTACTTAAAACTTGAGTGATTTTGTCGCTAAAGTCAAGAAACGTGACGTCACAAAACAGTGTATATCTACCCCCCCACACACACAAAAAATGAAACATTTCCAAATATTTCCAACCGATGTCAAATTAATGTGCAGGAAATTACTGAAAGTTTCAGGTCGATATCTTAAATGGTTTGTGAAATATCGCCAATAAACGGCAGGGGGCAATATCCCCCCCCCCGGTCAAGCGCGAATTAAAGAAAAAATTGTATTCGTACCGTGCGTGGGTGAGGGCTTGTAGGCCCTCACCATCTTGTAATTATTTTGTGGTCAAGTTATCTTCGGCACCGAAGACGAATTCTGGGAACGTTTCACTGCTGCTGACTTCAAGTGCTTAACCCGCGAACTGCAGGGGGTTCGCGCCAAACACGAACTGCAGGGGGGTTGATTTCCGCCCCCCGTAAGATCTCGAAAACTACGCAACGTAGCGACAAGCGGAAAACGGCATTAGCTAGCTCTAAACAAGCTCTATCGAAAGTAGTTCTGTCTTTTCTTGGATCAGGTAACAATTGAGGTCACCAGTGGTCACCAAAGGTCAGATTTTTCGGTTTAAGGACACTTTTCCAGAAACCCCCGATTATCTCGAAAACTATGATAGTTAGGAGCAAACGACTAAAAAAAACGATAGATGTCTATTGAAATTTGCAATCGCATGTATGTCCTTAAAATTGAGCTCAGATCAATAGTTTAGGTTACAGAGGTTATGAAAGGCCAAAAAACTGTTTTTAGCAAAACAGTTTTTCGTGAATAGCATTTCATCTAACAAAGATAGGAAAATAATGTTGACGCCATCGTGTTTGTCTTATCGATGCGCTTTGAAATATATACACGATGACCTGGTAAGGTCAACTTCAAAATTTGACCTCAGGTCAAGGTCATTTGGTGACCCAGGTAGGTCATTGTTGCATATAAAAGGCAACGCGGCCAGACGAGACGAACACAGTGGTGTCAATGCCGTCTCTATCACTTTTATATCAATAGTAAGTAGCAAATATTTGCTGATGGCCTCAGATGATCTCAGTGTAGCCTTTGTAGACAGTCATGAGCAACATAGCACCTTGAATACTTCCAGAATGAGCTAAAGTAACATGATTCTGAAAAGAATTAAACCTGATACAATGCATATTTTCTGAAAGGAAGCATTTGCTAATTTCCAATTCACTTATAATTGGGAGGTCAGGAAATTTGAACGACCGTACGAAAAAAAAATGGTTCACAGATACGAACAAATCCGAGATATACGAATTGTAGGTATTTATTATTCTTATGAAAATCCTGCAAGTTTCAACTTTCGAAAGACTGTGGCTTTGCACGAGCACAAACATTTTAATGTAAGTCACTTTGACATGGACTTGTGGCCTGACACTGAGAGACCTCAGTCAAAACTATTCCAAATGTGGGTAATTGATGCCCCAAAGGTGTCGAAAATTTTGCGGCGCTGCCGCGCCGCCCGTTTTTCCGCTCTTCCTTGAAAACCTGAGGGGTGGGGGCGGAAATCACCTCCCCCCCCCCTGCAGTGCGCGGGTCAATGGAAACCGCGTTTAAAATGTTTCAAAGCGCAGAGAAAACACCCTTTCTGCTTATTTTCCCCGTATTTTGTATCGTGGTACGATAAATTTTCAGACTACGTTTGATACAAAATTGCGTAATTTAGTAACGTAGCGAAACATAACGTAACGTAATTCAGTAGCGTAGTTTTGGCCCTAAACCCAAACGTAACATAGCGTAATTCCGCAGCGTAGCGTAGCGACGGCCATCTCTGAAAAACAGGGTTTTCGGGCGTTACCGAATGCCTCTTAATCGTTGACGAAGGGTGTTACAATATACCTGGAAGCTACGATTATAATATTTTAATTATAGAGTATGTCCTCTTTGTACTTAATCTGCATCCAGGGTCTGTACGTGCTTTGGGCCCTTCCGGTCTGACCAGGGACCCATCTGACCTTCAAACAAGCCCCTCTTGTTATCAAGCGGCACGTTCAGCCTGTGCAGAGGTCTTTCCGACCTGGCCAGGGACTGTACTGGCTGCTTTGTCGTCATTCATTCATTCATTCGTTCATTCATGCATTCATTCATTATATTTTATTAACAGAGAATTCCATACACAACACAAAACAATAGTGGATTGGCGCAAAAGCAAAGCTTAAATCAAAGCGCCTCTCCCTTGTAACTGAACAGAACAGAACAGATGTCAGAGCGGTGCGTGCGCCAGTCCCAGTGGTATCGAGGAGTGCGGCGCTGAACTATAAGCGCGCTGACTGGGACGGTCTACGCACAACGCTCAGACTAGCTCCGTGGAACCTTCTGGACGAGCTGCCCGTAGACGANACACCGTGCGGCGCAGGTCCATCTCACAGCGCATCACACACCGTGCGGCGCAGGTCCATCTCACAGCGCATCACACACCGTGCGGCGCAGGTCCATCTCACAGCGCATCACACGCACCGTTCGGCGGCAGGAACAAACAAGTGCAAATCACATTCACATTGATCACCCAGATAGAAAAAAGGCAAGCAAATATATAAACGAGAGGAAATTAAGTGGTATTTGGATGGAAGAACAAGACCGGTCACGACACATGATGATCGACACACGATGAACATCGAACCACGCCTGCAAATTACAGCTTCCAGCACTAACCTGCAGTTTGTTCTTGCAGATGGTCATGGCTGTGGTGAAGAAGAATGTATCCATAGGATGCTGGATAGTAAACGATTTTCCCTCAAGCTCGTTTAGTACACTATTCAGCAGAGCTCCGTTGACTGCAAATGTTGTACCTGAAAGCAAACGAGACAATGTCGATGTTTTTTAGCCAAGAAGATTTAGTTTATTTGTCTCACTGCTCGGTGCAACAAAGAACGGCATCATTTCCCACATTAAAACGAAGAAGACATCACATTCTCGGTAATCATGAAGAGGTAGTAAAAGGTAGCAGCTGGTGGTCACTCATAAGTACACGGAACTCTATTCAGATCTCAGTAGAGCACAAACAGTAACACAAGATGCATTAAGTCGGGCGGCTGTCAGTCACAGTTACATCATAGATCGATGAGATAGGCTATAATACGCAGCACCTGCCAGGGTAATATGGCGACCATGGACAAGACATGTGCTCGGATCCCGGGATCTGATCTCTGGGGTCTGGATCCCGGATCAACTGAGATCATAGATCCACCTTCACAATTTGTCGATGGATCCACTGGGATCACGGATCCGTCTTCAACATCGGTTGACGGATCCGCCTGGATCCGAAACTGCAGGCACCATTTTGCACTGGGATCCGGGGTCCCAGACCCGCCATCATACAGATATGTATTTTCTGAACCAATATTTAAGTAATTATCAGTACTTTTCAGTTCGTTGTAAATGAGACTAGCATGGGCGTATGCATTTAGCTAGATTTTGTCAAATACTATAACTATGACATAATTTATCAGTCAGATCCTGTCGGATCCGAGATCCGTTTGGATCAGAGATTAATTTACATTGTTTATCATGAGATCCTGTGCCATCTAAGAACCGTTATCAAATTCCGTTGTCAAATTTAATCGAGGAATCCACTGGGATCCAAGATCCACTGTTGTATTTTGTCGCGGGATCCCGTGGGATCATAGATTCAACATCGCATTTTGTCGAAAAATCGTCAGGGATCATTCATCATAGATCCTTGTTTCAGCTCCATGCACATGTCTGCCATGGACGCCGGACGGTCACGTAAGAACACTAGCCCACTTACGGTCCCGGTAGAACACGGACAGCAGGCAGTAGTGCAGTTCTACCACTTACGGTCCCGGTAGAACACGGACAGCAGCAGTAGTGCAGTTCTTACCACTTACGGTTCCCGGTAGAACACGCGACAGCAGGCCAAGTAGTGCAGTTCTATCACTCACGGTCACCGGAAGAACCACGGACAGTAGGCAGATAGTGCATTTCTACCACTTAACGTCCCGGTAGAACCACGGGACAGCAGGCAGTAGTAGGTGGGCCAGTTGACGGGCTGCCACGGCCTAGCGGCGGAACTCCCGCCACCGCAGCCAGCGCCCTTCTCCCGGAGTGTCTCCAGGCTCCGAAAACCGTCTGGATGGCGGGCATCACAGCAGTCCATGGTGGAGGTATTGGCCGGGAACAGCCTCGGAGGGCCATCTGACGCAGCAGCTCCTGTGGGCCAACAGGACTGGGCGGGGCGCGGGAGGGTCAGTGGGGTCCTATAGGCTGCTGCTGGCGGCCGGGACAGCCTCGGAGGCATCTGAACGCCAGCAGCTCCTGTGAGCACAGGACGGCGGGCGGGGTCAGTGAGGGTCCTATAGGTGCTGCTTGGCGGCCGGACAGCCTCGGACGCCATTGACGCCCAGCAGCTCTGTGGCACAGGACGGGGGGGGTCAGTGGGGTCCTATAGGCTTGCTGCTGGGGCCGTACAGCCTCGACGGCCATCGACGCAGCAGCTTCCTGTGAGCCACAGGACGGGGGGCGGGTCAGTGGGGGTCCTATAGGGCTGCTGGCTGCGGCCGGACAGCCTCGGACGCCATCTGACGCAGCAGCTCCTGTGGGCACAGGACGGGGGCGGGGTCAGTGGGGGTCCTATAGGCTGCTGCTGGCGGCCGGACAGCCTCGGAGGCCATCTGACGCAGAAGCTCCTGTGGGCACAGGACGGGGGGGGTCAGTTGGGAGGTCCTATAGGCTTGCTGCTGGCGGCCCGGACAGGCTCGGACGCCATCTGACGCAGCAGCTCCTGGGAGCACAGGACGGGGGCGGGTCGTGGGTCCATAGGCTGCTGCTGGCGCCCGGGACAGCCTCGGAGGCCATCTGACGCAGCAGCTCCTGTGGGCACAGGACGGGGCGGGGCGCGGGGGGAGGGTCAGTGGGGGTCCTATAGACTGCTGCTGGCGGCCGGACAGCCTCGGACGCCATCTGACGCAGCAGCTCCTGTGGGCACAGGACGGGGCGGGGCGCAGGGGGAGGGTCAGTGGGGGTCCTATAGACTGCTGCTGGCGGCCGGACGGAGGCAGGATTGTTATCCGCTCGCTGATATTTGGACGCAAGGGGGTGAGTTTGTGCCAGAGCAGCTTTAGACAGACGCATCACCAGGAAAAGTCACTGAATACCCTCAGTACGCACTAGCAGTGATTATAGGAGAAGAGAAGGCGCGCTCTGCTTGTTCCCACGGCACTATCCCTACATGATGCGTTCGACGGACGTAACATCCCGCACGCTATAGTTCTCCGCCTCCCGTCCAACAGCCCGCCGGCCTGCCTGACGAACCACCGTCCGCAGCTCACCTCAACATACTCCCACTGCTTCTGCGAGCTCTCCATCACGAAGCTGGTGATGCTGATCATGTGGTTGTACGTGTCCAGCTCGGGCTTGAAGCCCTGGTTCAGCATCTCATCCCACATTTTCTTGGCTCGATCCGCCTAGCGCACAAAGACAAGACATTCATGGCTAGGATGAGATGCGCTTTCCGGGTGGCAAACCACTAGCAACTTGAACAATACTGGCTGTGATAAACGAAATCAACACAAAAAAGACACTAGTGTACACACCACATCGCTTTGCACCCCAGTACACAACGCCGGAAATTGTCTGCCCGAGTCAGCACCAATGTTAACCAACCAGCGACCAACCAGCTGCTGCAGCCGATCACGCTGAACGCACCTGATGGAACTTGGCCATGCCCTTGATGAGTGTGTTGTAGGCGCGAGCGTCCAGTGGCTCCAGACTGCGAAACACCTCTTCAGCTACACCGTTATCCCTGAGTGAAGAAGAAAGAGCAGGAGGGACGTCATGTTAGACGGACACCAGCACAATTAGAGACACATACAGTCTGGCAGCGCAGGCTGCAGCTGCATGACAGGGACATGCTACAGCTGCAGCTGACCTCATCATTACACTGGCTCTCCAGAGAAACAGGTACACCAGCTGAACATAAACACCAACTAAATGTGACAGCGACACGAATATGTCATCACGGTATTCATCAATTAAGGTTGACATACATTAATGGCCATTCATTCATTGGCTGATTAATGTGCAATGTCCGAGCTATCACCACCAATCTGCATTGCGTAGATTGGTGGATCTATTGACTACTGTTGATGTGTAGACTACGCATCAACAAACACGCCGGGCCCAGAAGCACGGTGACCAAATGAAGACAACCCTCATCCTCACCACATCGAGTCTCATTTCAATATATAGACAGGAGATAGGTAGAGACAGGTAGAGACATATAGAGATAGAAATATATGTATATATATAGATAGAGATAAAACAACGGACGTTACCCACTACCATAAAGAGACAGGAGATAGGTAGTGATAGTCAGACAATACATCTAGAGGCATGACTCACTTCCATGTGTTGCGGACCTTGGTGGCGATGGCGGTACTGGCGAACCATCGCTCCTCCAGCCGGTCTTTGTCCTGCGTGTCGTCACAGTTGTGGTAACACAGCAGCTCCAACAAAGCCTGCCGCGTCTCCCGGCTCAGCTCTGCCACACGGGGGAGGTGACAGGCCGGTCAAACGCTGCGCTAAGTCTCCCGTCTCCCCGGCCTAGTTCTGCCACCACGGAGGACGGTGACAGCCCGTCAAACGCTGCGCTAAGTCTCCCGTCTCCCGTCTCAAGCTGCTTGCCACATCGGGGGAGGGTGACAGGCCGGTCAAACGCTGCGCTAAGTCTCCCGTCTCCCGGCTCAGCTCATGCCACCAACGGGGAGGTGACAGGCCGGTCAAACGCTGCGGCTAAGGTTCTCCCGGCTCAGTTCTGCCCACACCGGGGGAGGTGACAGCCCGGTCAAACGCTTGCGCTAAGTCTCCGGCTCAGGCTCTGCCACACGTGGGAGGTGCAGCCCGGTCAAACGCTGCGCTAAGTCTCCCGGCCTCAGTTCTCCACACGGGGAGGTGACAGCCCGCGGTTCAAACGCTGCGCTAAGTCTCCGCCAGCCTCTGCCCACACGGGGGGAGGTGACAGCCCGGTCAAACGCTGCGCTAAGTCTCCCGGCTCCCGGCTCAGCTCTGCCACACGGGGGAGGTGACAGCCCCGTCAAACGCTGCGCTAAGTCTCCCGTCTCCCGGCTCAGCTCTGCCACACGGGGGAGGTGACAGGCCGGTCAAACGCTGCGCGTAAGTCTCCGCGTCTCACTCTGCCACACGGGGAGGTTGACAGCCCGGGTTCAAACGCTGCGCTAAGTCTCAACCGTCTCCCGGCTCAGCTCTTGCCACACGGGGGAGGTGACAGGCGGTCAAACGCTGCGCTTAAGTCTCCCGTCTCCCGGCCAGCTCTGCCACACGGGGGAGGTTGACAGGCCGGTCAAACGCTGCGCTAAGTCTCCCGTCTCCCGGGGCTCAAAGCTCTGCCACACGGGGGGAGGTGACAGGGCCGGTCAAAAACGCTGCGCTAAGTCTCCCGGCTCAGCTCTGCCACACGGGGGAGGTGACAGCCCGGTCAAACGCTGCGCTAAGTCTTCCGTCTCCCGTCTCAGCTCTGCCACACGGGGGAGGTGACAGGCCGGTCAAACGCTGCGCTAAGTGAGGCAGTGAGAACGGATGGCAATTTGGGGTTGTTCGTATTTCAAAGTGGGATTTATCATGAATGAACAAACAGTATTTAGTTGTCCGATGTAGGCAGCGTAGATAGCTATGATAACGTATATATCTAACAACATTATTGTTGTTCCCGTCGATTATTGTTAAAGGGGCTTTACTGGCCCCGCTATGGCGCAACTGCTATGCTAAATAAACATGATTTGTTCGTGTACAAACCACAGTGATCCGCTATTTATTATCAACAAGTCCCAGCTCTGCACCAGATAATCACGGTAGGATCAAACCATTAAAGCTAATGTCGATCCCCAACACACCTTGAACTTGGGCCCAGCACTCACCGGCATTGTCCGCCGTCAGTTTGCGATATACGGTGACAGCATCAGTGACTCTGACCTCGTCCACAACACTGCGCAGCGTCTCCTCCGACACAGCAGAGTCCTCTGTGAACACCTCCACCGGAGCGAACGCCTGCGGCCATACGGGTCGTGTCGGTCAGCACGGGCGCACTCAGGAACATGGCAAGGGAGGGCTGATCACCATATGACGGAGTTATATGGGTACCCAGGCCACTTTGGTCATGCGGCGCCCCCTCATCACCAGGGTACACAAAATACACAACAGGTCTGTGGCTCACCAGACACCTGAGTCAGAGTTTCAGGGGAGACAAATCACCAGAGATGAGCGAACAAACCAAACAGGGTGGGGGTGACGGGTCTCCAAGAAACGGCAGCAAAAACAAACAGAAAACGAAGGAAACGCAGACTAGCCCAGCTGCCACACTCATACACCTGATAAATCTCACTCGTCCCAGCAGTCATTCCCACATCATCCCACACAATGCAGCTCCTCCCTCTATCTCTCCATCTCTCCCCCTGGCGGCGTACCCCTACCCTCCCCTGGCAGCGTACCCCTGCCCTCCCCCTGGCGGCGTACCCCTGCCTTCCCCCTGGCGGCGTACCCCTGCCCTCCCCTGGCAGCGTACCCCTGCCCTCCCTGGCCGCGTACCCCTACCTCCCCTGGCGGCGTAACCTCTGCCCCTCCTCTGGCGGAGTATCCCCTGTCCTCCCCTGGGGCGTACCCCCTGACTCGCCCTGTGCAGCGTACCCTGCCCTCCCCCTGCCCTCCTCCTGGCGGCCGTACCCTGTCCTTCCCCCTGGCGGCCGTACCCCTGCCCTTCCCCCACTGGCGGCGTACCCTGCCCTCCCCTGGCGCGTACCCCTGCCCTCCCCTGGCAGCATACCCCTGCACTCTCCTGGCGGCGTACCCCTGCCCTCCTCTGGGCCGGCGTACCCCTGCCTCCCCTGGCGGCGTACCCTGTCCTCCCTGCGCGTACCCCTGCCCTCCCCTGGCGGCGTACCCCTGCCCTCCCCCCCCCCCTGGCGCGTACCCTGTCCTCCCCCTTGGCGGCGTACCCCTGCCTTTCCCTGTCGGCGTACCCCTGTCCTCACCTGGCGGCGTACCCCTGTCCTCCCACCTTGCCTCCCTGGCGGCCGTACCCCTGCCCTCCCCTGGCGGCGTAACCCCTGCCCTCCCCTGGCCGCGTACCCCCTAACCCTCCCCTGCGGCGTACCCCTGCCCTCCTCTGGCGGCCGTACCTCTGCCCTCCCCTGGCGGCGTAACCCCTGCCCTCCCTGGCAAGCGTACCCCTGCCACTCCTCCTCGGCGGCGTACCCCTGTCCTTCCCCTGGCGGCGTAACGCTCTGGCCCTCCCCTGGCGGCGTACCTGCCCCTCCCCTGGCGGCGTACCCCTGACCTCCCCGTGGCGGAGTACTCCTGCCCTTCCCTGGCAGCGTACCCTGCCCTTCCCCGTGGCGGCGTACCCCTACCTCACCTGGCGGCGTACCCCTGCCCTCCCCTGGCGGCATACCCCTGCCGCTTCCCCTGGCGCGTACCCCTGCCCTCCCCCCGCTGGCAGCGACCCCTGCCCCCCTCCCCCTGGCGGCCGTACCCCCTGCCCTCCCCCTGATGATGATGATGATTGGGGTGTTGGGGCAGACGACAACGATGGTGCCACATGCCGCCCACACTGCCCTCCCCTGGGCGGCGTCCCCTGCCTCCCTCGGCGGCGTACCCCTTGCCCTCCCCTGGCGGCGTACCCCCTGCCCCCTCCCTGGCGGCGTACCCCTGTCCATCCCCCTGGCAGGCCGTAACCCCTTCATCCTGGGGCGTAACCCTGCCCTCTCTGGCGGCGTACCGCCTGCCCTCCCTGGCGGGCGTTACCCCTGTCCTCGCCCCTGGCGGCGTACCCCTGCCCTTTCCCCTGTCGGCGTAACCCCCCTGTCCTCTCCTGGCGACGTACCCCTGTCCTTCCCCGGCGGCGTACCCCTGCCCTCCCGCTCGGCGGCGTACCCTGCCCTCCCCGGCTGGCGGGCGGTCCCTGCCTCCCCTGGCCGGGTACCCTGTTCCTCCCCCTGGCGGCCCGTACCTGCCTCACCTGGCGGCGTACCCCTGCCCCTCCCCCTGGCGGCGTACCCCTGTCCTCCCCCTGGCGGGCGTACCCCTGCCTTTTTCCCTGTCGCGTACCCTGTCCTCCCCCTGGCGCGTACCCCTGTCCTCCCCTGGCGCGTAACCCCTGCTTCCCCCTGGCGGCGTACCCTGCCTCCCTGGCGGGCGTCACCCTGCCCCTCCCCTGGCGGGTACCCCTGTGCCCTCCCCTGGCAAGCGTACCCTTGCCCTCCCCTGGCAGCAATACCCCTGCCCTCCCGGCGGCGTACCCGCTGCCCTCCCTGGCAGCCGTACCCTTGCCCTCCCCTGGCAGCGTACCCCTGCCCCTCCCCGTGGCGGCGTACCCTGCCCCTCCCCTGGCAGCGTACCCCTTGCCCCTTCCCCCTGGGCGGCATACCCCTGTCCCCTCCCCCTGGCCCGCGTACCCCTACCCTCCCCTGGCAGCGTACCCTGCCCTCACCCGTGGCGGCGTACCCCTGCCCTCCCCTGGCAGCGTACCCCTGCCCTTCCACTGGCCGGCATACCCCTGTCCTCCCCCTGGCCCAGCGTAACCCTACCCTCCCCTGGCAGCGTACCCCTGCCCTCCCCTGGCAGCATACCTTGCCCTCCCCTGGCGGCGTACCCTGCGTCCCTTGGCAGCATAACCCCTGCCTTCCCGCTGGCGGCCGTAACCCTGCCCTCCCCCCTGATGATAGATGATGATTGGGGTTGGGGCAGACCGACAACGATGGCACATCCGCCCACCTGGCCCTCCCCCTGGCGGCGGTACCCCTGCCCTCCCCTCGGCGGCGTACCCCTCTGCCCCTCCCCCTGGCGGCGTACCCCTGGGCCCTCCCCTGGCGGCGTACCCTGTCCTCCCCCTGGCGGCGATACCCCGTGTCATCCTGGCGGCGTACCCCTGCTCTCCTGGCGCGTAACCCCTGCCCTCTCCCTGGCGGCGTACCCTGCCCCTCCCTCTTGGCGGCGTACCCCTGGCCTTCCCCTGTCGGCGTACCACTGTCCTCCCTGGCGGCGTACCCCTGTCCTCCCCTGGCGGCGTACCCCTGCCCTCCCCTGGCGGCGTACCCCTGTCCTCCCCCTGGCGGCGTACCCCTGTCATCCTGGCGGCGTCCCCTGCCCTCACCTGGCGGGCGTACCCCTTGCCCTCCCCCTGGGAGTCCGTACCCCTGCCCTCGCCTGTGCAGAATACCCCTCCCCCCCCTGGCGCGTACCCCTGCCCTCCCCTGGCAGCATACCCCTGCCCTCCCCCTGGCGGCGTACCCCTGCCCTCCCCTGGCGGCGTACCCCTGTCCTCCCCTGGCGGCGTACCCCTGTCCTCCCCCTGGCGGCGTACCTGTGAGAAAGGCTGCGCTGTCTGATGAGTGAACAGCTCCGGCTTGTGGTCGCGCACCCAGCGGGCAGCGTTCCGTCCCGCCTCCTGAGACAGCGCATACTGCCGCTTGTCCGGGTTGGAGCGAGGCATCAGGTACGGATCGTCGTGGAATTTGAAGTGGGACGCTGTCAGGTCACGGCCCACAGTCGAGCTTAGCGCCTAAGGGGAGAGTGGACAGTCAGGACCCGACAGGGAGAAAGGGCGGATATCCACAGATGTATCGGGAGAATCTTGACTGTAATCGGCCAGAAATTGACGCGTTGCGTGAATTTGAAATGGATAGGAAAAATCCTCCTCCCTGAAGGAGGATGACTGCTATGAAACATGATGCTGGCTAATATGCCCAAGAAAAGAACTTTAAATTATTGATTTAACCATTGAGAAGTGTGCCATGCTTACCTTGAGGATGTCTGTGGGTGACCTTTCAATGTACTCTGGGATCACAATATCATCTTCCTGGACATCAGTATGTTCTGTGGTTTCAGCAGCAGCACTGCTCCTGATTGCTGCAGTATGTAGCTTCAATCTGGAGTGACTGCAGAATAACATGGACTCTGGTCAAACATACAGACTAACATACAAGTTGATAATGTATTGTGCATGCTTCATCTTGTTTTGATTGCTGAACATTGTTGCAGTTTTCACATACAGATCACCCGCGCCGTGCCCGAAAGGGGGCGTTTAGACCCCCACCCAATGTTTTTGGAGGATAGCGAAAAAAGAGGATAGCGGAAAAACGGTGGCGCCCAGCGCCACCGTTTTGACACAGGTGTTTGAGTATCCATTACCCACATAGTGTGAAATTATTGACCTCGGTTTATCTCAAGTCCGGCCACTAGGCCAGGTCACGTGACCCTACCTCCAAAAAGTTTGCGGTCGTACCACACCTACGGTTTTTGGCCGATCGGTTTCGTACTTGCATTATTTCATAAGGTCGTATGTACCTACAATTCATATGTTTCGGATTTCGTTTTTGTATCGGTGACCGAAGATCAGGTCAATTTCGTGACCTCCCCATAATAAGTCAATGGGGACATATTCAAATGCTTCCTATCCTGTTTTGAGGATATGCATAGTATCTGCCAGCCCAATTCCTTCTGGATCATGTTATCAGCCAGGTGCCCTCTGCGTGTGTAGTGTTTGAGCGTGCGTATGTGCCTTATACCTAAGAACGTGTCCGTACCTAAGAACGTGTCCGTATGTGTGCTTGTGGGTTTGCATTGGTGTGTGCGAGTGTGAACGGTGCTTTCTGGGCGAGTGGATAAGGGCAAAATTATATGCCATTGCAGCCATACGTGGGCTCCGGCCTGCGGTTGTTTCTGACTAATATTGTTTGTTGATTGGGGTTTTAGGGCGCAACAACTCCTTGTTTATTTTGCGCCCATAACAAGTCACTAAAAAATAATAAAAAAATACATAATACGTCATTCTTAAAGACCCAGGTAACTTTTTGGATCAGTGAACCCTACAAAGTCAGCAGAGGTCACCACTTTGTCAATAACTCTTGACGAAATCAAGATATAAAAGTGAAACCGGCACCAATGTGTTTGTCTCGTCGAGACACGTCTTCCTATGTAAGTGACCTAATTGAGTCGCCACTTGACCTTGACATGAGGTCAAATTTTGAGTTGACATAACATGGTCATAACTAATTACTATTATTTCAATATTATTTCGTTGTCGTTACCAACCACGGGGGAGTGGAAATTACGGTAAGAATTCTCAACAAAAGAGATACACTCACACACACTCATACACGTAGTAGGTACATGTGTCATATACAGTACATGCATGCATACACTCCTAGACGATTCGAGTCACATGTTTAATGACATATTTACAGCATTAACATCGAACATAAATACTCGCTACACTCGGTATCTCGCCAGTGTCTGCTTTCTCTTGCATGTATTTGATCAATTCATTGTTTGAGGAGTTTCTTGTCCGAGAAGGCAAACTATTCCATAATTTAGTGCCATGATATGAAAGGGAAGTGTTTTAATTTTGTTTTTGGGATAGCAGGGTCTAAGTTGTTCAATTGCTTAGTCCTAATAGTTCGGCTTGTCTAGTTTTGAAAAGAGATAATATTGGAGATGGTACATTTTCTGGAGAAAAAAAAAACAGACATCGACGGATTATTTTTAGCGAGATAATATTGTGCTCAGAGGCTACGTCTTCATGCCATGTCAGGCTCTTGACCTTACGACCTACAATACGTCGTGCCATAGATAACAGAAGACTACTGTTATCTATGGTTATCTATTGTTATCTATTGTTATCTATGTTATCTATTGTTATCTATGTTATCTATTGTTATCTATGTTATCTATTGGTCTACTGTTATCTATGGTCGTGCAAATTTAATGATTTTGCTGACTCTTTTGTCTTGCGTCAAGTTGCAACTTCCCCATACAGCAATGCAAAAACGAATTGAGGAAGAACTAAGGTATTTATAAGTAAGACAATGGTCTTAATAAGCATGATATGGCGAAGGAGACTGAAGCGGATCAACACGCCTATGCATTTGCCTGTGACAGATTGAATATGTTTCAACCAAGTAAGACAGCTCTCCCGCATGAGCTGAAGTGAGATTACTGACAAAGCTCGAGGTCAAGATCAGACTTTATATTTTCAAATAAATAGGCGTCAGTCATTTTGTCATCTTTGAATCATCACTAAGGTCACGTACATAAGTCTATGTATTTGAAGCCTATTAATACAATTAAATCATTCCCAATTTTTACCATATGACACCTGAACATGACCTGAGCTTGACATTAACTTCATGTAAATGAGGCCAGGCTTCAGTCTAAGATTCTAACATTATAAGCGCCTTAAAGGAAATAGTTCACCTTTGATTTTTTTTTCAAATACAATTTGATTATATTTTCAAATGCAACTTCTTTTCATAGTGTCTAAAATAGCCATACATCGCACCGATTCAGGACAGAAGGACGTAAATTATTAATTTCATCAAAACTATATGCGTACTCTCCGCAACGTCAAACGCGGCTCACATAGATCGAATGTATGAGTCGCGTAGATTACTGTACGCTGTAACAGCCTCTGCCCCCCGGCTGTGAGGCCCCACAATCCTTCGACAAAAAGTATTCGGCTGGAGAGCCCCTTCAGCCCCAGAAAACTTGCAGATAGGGTTTTTCAACACGGGCTACAAAACTGCTATCTCAGTTCAAAACCCATGTTGAAGGTGAACTATTTCCTTTAAAGAGACAAACACGATGGCATCCAAAATATTGCTTGATCTTTATTAGGTAAAAAGCTATATGTGAAAAACAATTTTGACACAAAATTGTCTTTTTGACGTTTGATGACCTCTTAAAGCAACTATTGACTTGAGCTAAAATTTTAGGACACGTTGGCGATTGCATTTTTCAAGAGCTTTAGATTTTGTATGTTTGTCCCTAGCTAATAGCTAGTCTAGTTCCCAATATTTTGGGAAATTTCTGGAGAGCAAAGTCCTGAAATTGGAAAATCTGACCTTCGATGGCCTCTGGTGACCTCAACATAGACCTGATGCAAAATGACCGAAATAGTTTTCAAGTGTTTTTTGACGAGCTTTTGAACGGCGTTTTTGTTTTTGTTTTTCTACCTCCCATATGAGCCGAGGTCGAGGGGGCGTCGAAACGCCCCCTGCACGGCGAATGTGGGACAGAGGACCGGCACGGCGCGGGTTACGATGCAATACATGACGTCACTGCAGTCTGATGATGGTGTTTTAGGGCGCTCTGACAGCGAAACTCATATGACACCCATGTGAATGCAGTCAGTCATGTAGTTAATCCATCTCAACAAACCTACAATTCAGCCCTGTGCAAAACATACGAAAAATTGACACAGGTTCTGCTTACAGTCGGCTAAGCACATTTAAAACCAAATTCAAATATTATGTGACCTCTTATTAAATTCTTGAACAAAGTAAAAATATAGCTCACTTACCATGATCTGATGCTCCGGACTCTGAGAATGTTGAAGTTAAGCATTGCTTTGCATGACAGAGATGCCATTCTGTGATGCTGTGGAAAGAAATCGGTTGCGTCAGTGGAAACATCTATGGTAAGATATATAGATAGACATTCACCCATAGGATCATGGGCACATTGTGTTTGACCATGAAACTGCGTCTGTGCGCAGTGCGCACCCTTGACCTTGTGTGTCAGCCAGATCCAGCATTCAAGAAGAGAAATCCGATTATTGGTAAGCCAGCAAGAGCTAAAATGATGGAGTGGCCCCTGCTGTCACTGCAACATTCTAAACTTGCCAAAGAACAATACTCAGTGCAGAATAAAAACCATACACTTGCAAATTAATATACACCATATAGTCGATAGTCTATACACATCAGTAACACCTCAGCCGCGGTCGCAGACACTGTGATCAGTGATGTCACCGCTCCTGGCTGTATCGGGCGACAGTCAGGACTCAGGATTGACAACGCGTTGCCGCGGACGACGGCGACTGCCATTCGCTGGCGCAGCCATGCCGTCTCTCGCTTCTCGCCCGTGCAAGCTGTGATGCGGCTGCCGAGCTCGGCTAGGAAAGCAGAGCACGCCGGGCCGAGGACACCTGACGTCACGCCTCCACAGTCAGCGGCACGAAGCGGTACCGGTCTCCTAGCGCCTCGTACTTCCGTCTCTTCCTCTCCTCGGCGGCTGCGGCGACTGAGCCAGGCTCGAGGGCCGACTCCACCAAGCGTCGATGCTGCGTAGGTGTCAACGCACGTGGCGTCCCAGATGAGGCTATGACCGTCACTGTAGGATCCGCAGTGAGGCGTTGGGATCGCCTGCCGTCTCCCCGGTTCCAGCCGCGACCGGTTCAAGACAGACGGTAATTTCCTGCGCTGGCGAGGCCGGCGGCTTCACCACGTCATTGAGGCTTGCCGTGACGTGGGAAGCGACGGCGGCTGAAGCGGCATGACCACCCGTGGTGTCGAGTCGTCGACAGTTAGTCCGCAGCGGCAGCGTGCGGTTCGCACACATGTTGGCCGCCCCAGACGGGCGCCACTGCCAGACGACCGCCTATCCTGGTCCATGGCCCGCAGCCCGAAGATCTGAGGGCACCGGCACCGCCTGCAGCCATGCTCCGGTGTGCGGCTGGCTCGCCGCGACCAGGCGTGCCCGGTGCAGTCGCAGCGATCTGGTCCCATGCGCGCTGGCTGCTCGCCGCTGCTCCTACTGGCAGCTCGGCGTCGGGATGCTCAGTACACAAAGTGCTTCGTCGTCTCGGCTAGTGTTGTCGCAGCCTCTTCTCTGGCAGTACAAATAGCAGACGATTTGTTTATTGGGATTTTCGGGCGCGCCGACAACTAAGGTCAATTTGCGCACAACAAATAGCAGACGATTTAGTAGACGATTTAGATGCCAGTTGGCACTGGGCAGTGTCATATCATTAAAGGCGACTGAAATATAAATTTAGTACATTGAAGGCAATATTGACAGCGGCGTGGCGAAGTTTGAGCGAAGCGAAGCACTGTTTGAGAATCTACCTACACCGTAAAGACAATTTCTTACAAAGTTTCATCACAGCGGTGGAAAAGTTGTTGCATGTTGGTATGGCTCCATTTGTACTCGAGAATTGGACTAGATAGAATGTCTAGTCAAGAGTGTACGTGTTTCTTTGATGGTCATAAAAATGAGATTGGTCAGATTGTTTAGGAACTTCATACTTTTTACAGAGAGCACAAAATAAGATATTTTGTCTAGTCACAACTCTGGAGCATAAATGGAGCCACAATAACAAACAGCAACTCGTCCACCACTGTTTCATAATGTAGTAGACACAGGGGCGTCGCCACAATATTTTGAGTGAGGGGCCAACCAGGGATATTGGGGAGCCAGCGAGGGTTCCGGGGAGCCGGCACCGTAGGCATAATGTTAAAACCCTGTAAACTTGGGGGTGCCGAAGAGGGTTTTGAGCGCACCTGGGGGTGCCCGGCTCCCCAAGGCATCCCCGGTGGCGACACCCCTGAGTAGACACCACCAATAGATGCTCATAACTGTACACTTGGGCTCACATAACTGCGCGTTCAGTTATAATTGAGTCTTGCATATGGGTTCCTCCTTCTTCCTGCCTATTCTAACCAATTCATCGTCCCATTGAGACAGGGAACCCCAACAACAGGTAAGTTTAACAGGTAAGAAGTGGAACTAGTAGGCTCCCAGTGGGAGCTAGATGGATACCTATACAAAATACTATTTCAGCTTAGGTGTCAGGTCCCAGTGAATCCTTCACTAAATTTCAAAAGATTTAACCTCTGTAGATTCAGGATCCTAACCAAAAAGGAATCAATCGGGATCTGTCATGTAGCTGGATATCACAGATTATTTGGTGAGTATATCCACCTCTTTAGGAAATAATGTGACATGTTGCTGTTGTTGATCTTGGCATACAGTTCAATGATGATCAACCACTCTCCAGTGTTTCATACAAGATGCAGTGCCAGTAGATATTGACTGCCCTCATTGCATTAAGGATTGATACAGCTTTACCCAACTTTGGTCAAAAATGAGTGTCACCGCCCGTCAGTAGATTTCTTACACGCGCTTCTTCATTCCAACGTCTGTATTGCGTTGAGTGTGGTAAGCAAGGATAACGAAGAACATAATGGATAAGAACAGTAAACGGAGTTAAAAGGTAAGTAGATGCTAGCGGTTTCTGAAATGAGACATATAATAACCATTCAGCAAAGCGACCAAACCTCACGTGCATATATGCACGCACCAACTGAGAACATGCAAACGCACACTGGCGGCGGACATAAGAGGAAAGAAAGACAACAGTATAACGTACGACCGAGCTTATCAAGTAGCATGCAATGTAAGCCAAGCATAGTGCATATATCTCTATATATCACACATGACACACCGGTCACCCACCAGAAGTATTTCCATCCGACGGTGGTGAGATCAATGCGCAGGCTGGCAACAATCTCGCCGACATGCTCAGGCAACAGGACATTGACCAAGGCAAGGCATTGCTATTCAAGCGGTTTCAAGTATTTACACGCAAGCTGAGCCTGCAACACAAACACAAAGAGGTGGTCACTTGGAGGTTCCCACATCCTCCCCACCTTGTTCGCACCAGCGTACACAACTCGCCAACGGTATTCACACTGCAGTAGACTCACGCTACCGACAGATTGCACAGCCGCACGCTGGCACACCACTTGACGTTGGATTGCCCGCGCTGGCAACGCGGCGGAAACACACTTAACTACAGAGCCACCTGGTGGCGATCACTTTCACCGCGCTGCGTCCGGCACTGGGCTTGCAAATTCCTGTCCGTGACAGCCACCACAGTACTGCCAGCAGTCTAGCAACGCAACAGCCCGCTGCATAACCACCTCAGCTCCGGCTCCCGAAACGAGGGCGAGGCGCATCAGACGCTACATGCCCCGCAGCAGCAACCAGCACCAGCTCCACGATCCGGAACGTCGCCGCCATCCCTCAGCTGCGAGGCAGCCCTCAGCCGCCGCCAGCTCTGCTCCAGAGCTGAGGGACACGGTAAGAACGACGGCGCGATTTTGAACGTCAATTGGAGGAGGACACACTTCCTGGCTGTTTTGGCTGATTGTTCTTCATTCTGATGGCTGCTTGCTAACAAACAGACCTTCGGCCGTCGCCTGTGATAGACAGCACCTGCGGCTGTCTTCCCTCAAAGAGCGTACCGACCATCACTCCCGAAGAAAACGTCCTGATCCTTGACAAAGGCCAAAATCCTCTTGGAGCATTGTCCTCAAGCGTCAGCCACACAGCCCCACTTGTAAGTTTCTTCTTCTTTTGCCCACTTGGATTGGCGAGCAGCGATGAAGGATATTCTCTTTCGCCACCTCTTTCCAGAACTGCTCGGCCAGAGTTTGGGTCTGCCTCCATCGCCTCCTGCCATTCACCTCCTTGTCATAGAACTTCCCTGGAGACAAGCTGGCGTTAGCACATCCGAGGAGCAGATGATTGGGCGTCAGAGGCTCTGGATCTCTTCCATCTGAGCTGACCCTACGTTCAGAGGACGGCCCATTCAACATGATTCGACTTCACGTAGAAACGTGTGCAGCACCTCGTCAATCAGACAGTTCTCTCCCACACGTCTTCAGCGCTCTCTTCACGCTGCCGACGAGCCTCTCCCAAACACCACCCATATGAGGAGCCCGTGGAGGCAGGAAGTGCCATTCTATGCCTTTCTGACTGAGCTCGTCCACTATCTTGGTCTGATCCCACTCTGCGAGGGATTCACTCAGCTGGTGTTGTTCCGCTCCAACAAAGTTGCTTCCGTTGTCAGAGTACAGCGCTTCCGGTCGCCCTTTCCTTGCAGCAAAGCAACGCAGGGCCAACAGAAAACTGTCGGTGTCCAGACTCTGAGCCAGCTCAAGATGAACAGCTCTCGTTGCTAGACACGTGAAGAGGACTCCGTATCGTTGTTCTGTCTTTCGAAATCTCTTGACTAGCATTGGACCAAAGTAGTCTACTCCCACTGTGCTAAACGCACGCGCGTCATCGAACCGAGCATCTGGCAGATCCGCCATTCTCGGCACCTGAGAGTTACATCGTCTAAGTTTGCAAACCAGGCACTCATGGATCACATGCTTTACCAGTGGCCTACCTCGACATAGACAAAAATGTAAACGAACTTCGGTAAGTGTCCGCTCTAATCCAGAATGAAGCACCTATCGGTGGGCACTGGGCATCAGCGATGATCAGACGAGAAACATGTTCATCTGCAGGCAGAATCGCTGGGTGCTTGCTTGCATACGCCAGCGGCGCATTGTCCAGCGCGGCCACCCACGCGGGAAGGATGCCACCCCGCTGTCCTCCAGGATTATATATGGAGACACAAGACTGCAAGCGGTGGATTTGGACCACCGTTCTCACCCGACGCAGATCGAGAATCCTCATTCTGAAAGTGGCGGTCTCTGTTCATACACCTCGCAGAATGACGGCGTCCGCCCGTCATTTGCAAGTTCTGAGGCTGACAGAGGACCCCTTGTTCAGTTCGTGCTGCTCTGGAGTGGTCTCGGAGCTTTGCAGCAAAGTTTTGCACGAACCGCGCCATCCAGGCCACAACTCGCTTCAACTTCAGCCACGATGCAAACCTTGTAGGGTCGGGGAGACTTGCCTCAGCTTGATTCTCGACAGCAGTCACACAGGAAACTCGAACCTCTGGATCTGTTGAGCTCAACACTTCTGGGTCACACTGGCGTGGCCACTTGTCTTCGTCATTCTGCAAGAATTCCGGACCACTCAGCCATCGCCCATCCAGTCTTTGCCATCAGTTCCGTGACTGAAAGACCACGGGAGCAGGCATCCGCTAGGTTCTGCTCACCCGGTGCCACTGTTCCGCCTCAGAAGTTTCACGAATTTCCGCCACCCGGTTCGCCACAAAAGTATGGAACCTGCGACTCTCGTTGTGCAGGTACTGTAGCACAACGTTGCTATCAGTCCAGAAGACTACCCTGTGGATCTCGCATGTAAGCTCCTCACGGATGGCAACCGCCAATCGCGATGCTATCATGGCGTCCTGGAGCTCCAGCCTCACAATCGAGATTTCCTTCAGTGGAGCTACTCAGGTCTTAGCCGCGATGAAGGTCAGGTCGGACTGTTCGCCATTCACCGACTTGAGGTATGCTACAGCTCCGAAAGCGGACTGAGAACGACGTCACAAAACACGTGCATCTCATGGCGCCGATCTTCCGTGCATCTCATGGCGCCGAATCATCCCGAACATCCGCACTTTCGATCGCAGACATCGCGGCAGTACCAGGTTCATCACGTGAGTTCGCTGATCCACTCCATCCAACTTCGCAGCTCACAGTCTGTCAGCTCTTCGGCCCAGCCATAGCCCTTGGCTCACAGTGTCTGAACAAGAAGTTTCGCTTGAAGTGCATACAGTGCCGCTATCCCGAGCGGATCGAACAGTCGGGCAACAGCTCGAACAACTCCACGTTTCGTACTTACAGCTCCAGTATCAAACGTGCAGAGTGCAGACGCCCAGAGTGTCATCCACTGGGTTCCAAGGACACCCCAGGAAATTCTCTGTTGGTCTCAGGGTACCTTCGCAGGCGCACTTGTTTTCTGGAACATCTAAAAGAACCTCTTCTGAGTTACTTCTCCACTTTGTGAGTCGAAAACCACCCTTGGCCACTAAAGCAGTCACTTCTCTTTGCACGGCTTTAGCGTCTTCAACAGATTTCTCTGTCTTCAGAAAGTTGTCCATGTAGAAGTGGCGGCGGACTGCTTCAGCAGCTCTTCTTGAAACATCAGACTCTTCCTCGAGGTCAGAGGCAGTTTTGCACAGGACGTAGTTTGCTGATGCTCAGCTACACTTTGCCCCCAAAGATTGTCACTGACATGTTGTAGGCATCTGGCAGTTTGTTTTGATGCAGGTCCCTCCAAAGAAAGCTGAGAGATGCCTGGGCCCTGCTCGACGTGTCGCAAGCGCAAGCGTCATAGCCCCCATGCAAGGTTCTGCCCAATGTGGGCCGATCGCTGCATAGGGGCTATGGAGCTTGTGCTAGCGCTTGCGACACGTTGAGCAGGGCCCAGGTCCTCGGAGATCACACACACTTGGTGGTACATCTGTTCCACATCACCTACCAGTGTGATGCTTTTCCTTCACGAAACCTCAGCAACACACCTAGGCAGGCTCAGCAGTATGTCCAGGTCCAGTGTAAGCAGCTCTGAGTTCAGAGATACTCCTCCGAAGCTCGCAGCAGCATCAGACACAAGTCTCAGCTTGCCTGGCTTGTTCGGGTTGCTGACTCAAATTCCCACAAATTATTTTCTCTGGCAACATTTCAACACATCCCTATGTGGTTAGGGATTAGCGAGTCAGGATTAGCTTGGGCGTGGTTTACAAATGGGATGGAGAAATTGGATGTCTCCAGCTAGAGACTTATGGAAGTGTTACCTATCAATAAATAAATCAGGGAGGTGTGTTGCTCAAACCCATAGATTAGGGCAAACAACTGTAGGCAGGGGCGCCAGAACCTTCCAAAACTTGTAGGTGGAGGCATTTTGAAGTTGATTCTTTCCATGAGACGCCTTAGGCATAATGTTTAAATCTGACAATGTTGGGGGCGGCTGTCCCCCAGTTCCTGCGTCTGTAGGCATCACCAATAATCCAGCATTTGAAACATATTGGTTACACAAATCATGCCAATGTGATGAGCAAATGCAAATTAAATTGCTAATTGTGTGTGTACTTAAAGCTGTGCAGACGATCCCGTGTAACCATAAACCAGGAACATGAACCCGGTCCCGATGCAATAATAACTAATTGCGTCCGTTCACAAAATAGGACAATATTGTATTATGATTTGTGTATATTTTCTTCCGAGTATTCGCACGGTAGATAAAAACTAGTTTTGCATTTTAATTTACCTACCGACTACCGTCGAATTTTAGCCACGAGGTTTTGCGGCAAGTTGTTGTTGGAAAGTTTAGAGCGCGCGTAGGATTTTTGTTGCGGCAAGCATTCCGCGATTTTCGGCTCGCAGTAAGAGTTTTTGCAGTATTTGGCCGCTAGGGACCGCTAGTGAGCCAGGGTATTTTGACGTCGCATTCAAACTATTGTTGGTTTATTTATTAAATAACGATAAATTCATAATTAACGTAAAAAGTTGTAAATAACTTTTTTATTATCCCTTACTTTCGACGTCATAACACCCTGGTTCGCTAGCGGTTCCTGGCGGCCAACTGCTGCAAAAAATATTTTGAAAGTGGTCACCCAGTTTTGCAGAAAATTGGTTATCCGATGTCTCTGGTGCGCCAGATTGCACGTCGAAAACCTCGAAAATCTTTTTTAGTTCGTCGGTCAGGGTTAGAAATGTGCCTTTCCCCTCTTGTGACGTCATGTCAACAGCTACATGACCTGACCAGTTTTTTAAGTTAACTAGACTTTTCAGGCAAAAACACTAAAATGCACACAAATGAATTTCACATTTTCATATGCACTGATCAAAAATTATCAGTAAAACGATTATTGTTTCAAAATATTGTGCATCAAAAGGGGCCAACTTTATACTATTATCCACCGCCTTTCCACAATTTACCAGTCTTTGACGTCACAAGAAGAATTTGGCAGTAAGGAACCGACCAATGGTGGCTGTGGGGTTACAGCCCCTCCCTTGCTTCCTCGCAGATTCTCTATAAGAATCTTGGATTCTCCCGAGTGTTCTTCGTGAATCGTGATGGTTTGCTGTTGTTGGAGATATTTTGCAGTCGGCATTTGTATCTCGGCGAGTGTGGTTGGACATTCATTTTGATCTTCCTTGGGACGCAGAGAATTTTGTACCTCTTTCAGTAATTCAGGTATGTTGACATATTAATCTGTACTTTTTGATTGCTTTTAGCTAAGCAGGCTATCAGTATACTCCAACTACAAGTAGTGGCTAATTGTCAACATGCTCCACTTGTTAGTTTTGTAATGGGCTGATTGGTGACATCTAGGTTGTTGTGGGCTATTGGCTCGGACGTCCCCACCTTGGTTATTAGTTAATCCCTATAATATACTCACCATATGATACAGAATATCACATTTAGTAAGTAAAGATGTGTTCTTCAAAATATTTTGCACTATAACCAGTTTTTACCATCTATAATTTATATCTCACCACTTCCTTGCAAATGTACTGCCTGTCGCCCAGAGTGCAAAGTATGGCATATTCAACAAGATCTTGTCAGTGCAGGCTTGTCCTGGCTGGTGCGGATTTGGTGCAGATTTAGAGAAGCTGGTGCGGATTTGGTGCAGTGCAGAATTGGTAGGGTGTGGTGCTGACCTGTAATGGTGTGGTGCCAATGCTGCCCTGCTGGCAACAGTTGGATTGTCTTCTTGCAGATTAATTCAGTTAGCCAAAATGCAGGGGGGTAATCTAAATATTGATCAATCAATATTTATATTATTTATGACCATATTTGGGCATGCTTGCAGCCCCTCACTGAATTTGCTGTATGGTGGTTCTGGAGGAACGAAATTACTCCACAGTTTCAGAAATGACAGAATACATCTCAAGCTACCCTTCATCCACTGAAACAACTCTGGGAATTTTGTTTCTGTTTGTTAATCATGGGAATGCTGTTATCAAAATTAACTTACTTACACTTATCTAGTACGGAATTAAGAAGGTCACTTGGCCTCACAGATCCGGACAATTCTGAGCTTCTTAGCACGATTCTCTTCTTCAGTCGTTTATGTGGATAGTGTACATCTCATGTACCCAATGTCTGTCCAGTCTAGCCTTAAAAGCGTTGATGCTGGGGGCGTCGATCACCGAGGGCAGGACAGCGCGTTCCACTCGTTGTTGATTACGCGCACGGCTGAAGGCGTTCCGTCGAGAACCCTGGAAACTGTCCTGGGCTTCAGCAGCTTCAATTGGTGGCCCCGGGTAGTTTACTCGAAGTGCAGTGGTTAAAACTTTGTCGCATCAACTCAACTCCCATGTCCAGCACCTGATACAACCCGTGATTCATATCGCCACGGCGGACGACGATAGGTATAGCGACGGCAGTTTGAGGACCCGTAGTCTCTCCTCGTACGGGCGGTCACGGACGCTGGCGACCAGTCTTGTGGCTCACCTCTGCACACGCTCGATGCTCTTCTGATCTTTCCGGTTGTAGGGCCCCCAGACCGTATTGGCGTATTCTAGGTGAGGTCGAACCATCGCCCGGAACAGTAACGGCAGGGTGGTTGCGTCAATGACGCTGAAGGATCGACGTATGAACGCCAAAGAGTGCCGCGACGTCTTTGAATAGCTGCAAGGCCCGCCTGCTCTCGGGAACTTCAGATGACAGTCCACGTGAACCCCAGGTCCGTTTCTATATATCTGCTATCAGCTGGACTCCCGCATTTGGTACACGTGGTTGACATTGCGTCTTCCCAGGCGTGCAGCAGCCTTGCAGTTTATCGCGGTTCAAGGAAAGCTGCCACGATCTGGACCATTTCGGAGAGGGCCGTCCAGATCACTCTGAAGAGAAAACTTCCCGGAATGTCCGAGCGTGGCTGACGCTCCTGTAGACTTTCGTGTCGTCCGCGAACATTTTGACGGATGACAGCACCTCTCCCGGTAGGTCGTTGACGAAAATGATTCGGACGTGAAGTCCGTCCGGGCCGGGTACACTGTCCGGCTTGAGCAGCAGCAGCTTCTCTCTAACTGCAGCAGGGCTGATGTCCACGTCATCCAGAGAAGGACCTTCGAGACGGTGGCGGTTCCGCAGGAGCGGGTTCTCGATGGTGAAGACGCTGTGAAAGAACTGGTTGAGCAGAGTCGCCTTCTCGTCTTCCCGAGCCATGGTCCCGTCCTCCGCCTGCAGATCTTCCACCCTGGTTTTCGTGCGCAGTCGTGAGCCGACGTAGCGCCAGAAGCCCTTCGCGTTATCCCGGATGTCCAAGACCAGCTTCCTCTCGAAGTCAGTGTGCGGAGCCTGTTCCGCGCGCGAGTAAAGCGGGCGTAGTCGAGTATGTCCCTGGAATGC